>JANIIK010002706.1:0-10946 GCA_027704905.1 Muraenolepis orangiensis | reverse complement strand
CGACAAGGCAGCACACAGCTCCCCCCAAACACACAGTCCAGCTGGGGTGCTGGGGATCAGAGTCCTTTCAGAGCCATAGCATATTAACATAGTGATAACTATTTAAGTAACTACCTATTTACAGTGTGTTTATGAAAAAGTATAAACAATTATCCACAACGCTAACCACAAAGGTATTTATTTCCATTGTCGTTTTGTCTCACAACTTCACTGTCACGGTTACGGTGGTTGGCAGGGGGCATGGCCAAGCCACGTGCGCTGGTGGCGCACACACACCTGTCAACAATGGTTACGGTGGTTGACAGGGGGCGTGGCCAAGCCACGTGCGCTGGCGGCACACATACACACCTGTCAGCAATTGCCGTGGCTGATTGCTAATCACCTCACCTGGGGTATATAGACCCTGGCTTCTCGTTACCCCGGTGTTAGGTCTTACGTCCTACTGCATGCGTGCTACTTTGTACGTTAGTACATTCTGGACGGAATCACCACGCCGATGTCCTGGAAATCCAGATTCATTGCCTATCCCGCGTCACCCGCCTGTCTCGCGTTACTCCGGTCTATACGAGCTCCCCGGTAATTATAATTACCTGTCCAGTACCTGTCGCTACTTCGACCTCCCGGTATCTAGACTTCTCACTCGTCCCTGACCATCCACCTGTCGCTACTCGACCTCCCGGTATCCAGACTCCTCTCCGTCCCGGACTACTCGCCGGTCTACTACCTGCCGGTACTCCGCGGATCGACCTCCCGGTATCCAGACCCCTTGCCTGTCCCTGATTACTCTCTGTTGTCTGTGTGCTTTAAATAAAGCTCTATGTTATAGGTCCACTGTGTCTTGGTCTGCGTTCTGGGTCCAACCAAACTATCCCACTCGTGACAGAACGACCTAACCAATATGGACCCCGGCGACCTCAAACAGTGGAGTCAAAGGTGGCTGGAGCTGGGGAAGGACCAGCGAGCCTACCTGGACCCCGGTGGGGGTCCCCGGAGGGACCATGTCGGATCACGGGTTCAAGCTCTGCGGGAGCAGGAGGAGGAATGGAAAGACCGGTTCGCCAACATGGCCCCCAGCGTCTGCGACCAGTTTAAGCCCGAGATTGATTCCCTGAACGGACAGTTGGGTCAGGAGCTGCAGGCGGAGATGGACCTGCTTGGGAGACTGGCGGCCGCCGTTGCTTCCCTCATCAAAGGAGCCCCCGACGTCCCCCGTCTGACAGCGCTGCGCTGCCCAATGCTGCGTTGCCTGACGCTGCACTGCCCGACGTTGCGCTTCCCCTGTCTGCAAACGCTGCCGACATCGCACCGTACCCGCATGACGACGTCACGCTTCCCCGTCTGCCCACGCTGCCGACGTCGCGCCATACCCACCTGACGACGTCACGCTTCCCCCGTCTGCCGACGCTACCGACGTTGCGCCATACCCGCCTGATGACGTCGCTATTCCCCCGTCTGACAGCGCCGCACTGCCTGACGCTGCGCTGCCCGACGTTGCGCTTCTCCCGTCTGCCCACACTGCCGACGTCGCGCCACACCCGCCTGACGACGTCACCCATCCCCTGTCTGCCGACATTGCGCTTCTCCCGTCTGCCGACGCTGCCGACGTCACGCCGTACTCTCCTATATACTCCTTAGAGATTACTAAATTTGTTTGGGATGTTAAAGTTTTCAAAAGGAGTTCAGCCCTTCAGTTGTGCATGTATGTCATTGGTGGTACTCCAGTGTAAAGCATGGACTATGTGACTTCCACAACAGATTTGGAGCCAAGGCCGCCCGCCATGCACTTTTAACAACCAAGGGAAACTCCAGGGCCGGTGGTCGTTAACGGCCATGAGCACTGGCGGGGACATTACATTACATTACACTGTCATTTAGCAGACGCTTTTTTCCGAAGCGACTTACAATAGTGTATTTCAACAAAGGAAAGTAAGAGAACAACTCGTCACCAGAAGTCAAAAGTGCATTTAATTTCGAACAAGTCTCCAATAACTGAACCAGTGCTCAGGTAGAAGTACAATAATTCAGCTGCGCTGCCCAATGCTGCGTTGCCTGACGCTGCACTGCCCGACGTTGCGCTTCCCCTGTCTGCAAACGCTGCCGACATCGCACCGTACCCGCATGACGACGTCACGCTTCCCCGTCTGCCCACGCTGCCGACGTCGCGCCATACCCACCTGACGACGTCACGCTTCCCCCGTCTGCCGACGCTACCGACGTTGCGCCATACCCGCCTGATGACGTCGCTATTCCCCCGTCTGACAGCGCCGCACTGCCTGACGCTGCGCTGCCCGACGTTGCGCTTCTCCCGTCTGCCCACACTGCCGACGTCGCGCCACACCCGCCTGACGACGTCACCCATCCCCTGTCTGCCGACATTGCGCTTCTCCCGTCTGCCGACGCTGCCGACATCGCGCCGTACTCTCCTGACGACGTCACGCGGCCCCCGTCTGCCGACGTCACACGGCCCCCAGAGCAGACCCCGGAGGAGGTCCCAGAGGAGGCTCCCAGAGGAGGCCCCAGAAGAGACCCCCGGAGGAGGTCCCAGAGGAGGCCCCCAGAGGAGGCCCCAGAAGAGACCCCCGGAGGAGACCCCCGGAGGAGACCCCCAGAGGAGTCGCCCAGAGGAGACCCCCAGAGGAGACGCCCAGAGGAGACCCACAGAGGAGGCCCCCGGAGGAGGCCCCAGAGGAGGCCTCCAGAGAAGACTCCTACCGACGGGGTGACTCTCTTCCCGGGCCCCGCCCGCCCACCCACCGAATCTCCTCTACCCCCCCGGATCATCGACTGGGAGGCATACGGCCCAGAGGAGCGGGGTTGGTCCCCGTGCCGTTTCAGTCTGGACCCGTTCCTTTTCCGCGACTGCCACCGGGAACACCCCTTCAAGCCGGGTCACAACAGTACATACCTGTCGGCCTACCCTAGTAAACATATTTGGAATGCCTCTGCAAAAATGTAAGCAGGCAGGTTTATCTTTAGTATCAAGTTCAAATGGTTCCTGTATAACAAAAGTTTAAAAATATTAAATTGTCTAGCCCTTACCAACCCCCTCCGACGATCTAGGAAAACTAAAATATACAATGTACGATTATATAATACTACATATATATTTTGATATATATATACTAAAATGTTTTATTATACATCTTTTTTTAGAGTGCGAGCCGTGCTTCTCAAAATAATCCTGGATCAGCTTACCTCCCAGAGTGAGGACGTCCACCATAAGACATAAGCGCTTTGAATGAGATCTCCGTACCGTCCACTTCATTGATTTGTTGTATGCAACAACAACAAAATGCATGACGTTGCAATGCCACAAGCCCGGCCTCACTTGTTCTGTGTACTTTCAGTATCGTCTCCTTCGAGATTACTGCATTTGTTTGGGATGTTAAAGTAAAAGGTCAAAAGGTCTTGCAGAGCTCAGCCCTTCAGCTGTGCATGTATTGTCATTGGGGGTACTCCAGTGTAAAGGGAGTGTCATACTCGCCAACTGGTCTACCGTCTCCTCGTTTGTACGCACTCCCACAATTTCATACTAAATTTAGATGCAGCCAAGCGACAGAGTTGCAGAGACCTTGGTGCCAACAGTCATGATAAGACCGGGGAGGTGGGGGGGGGGGTTTGTTTTTGAATGGTGAAAAGCCTGCAGTGTTGCTTTTACCTTGAGTTTTTCGGCTGATCTGTAGACGGACTTTGATATTGCGTGCACACAGTGTGCCTGCTGTGCACACTGTGTGCACTTCCATGAATCACCCTACAAAGTTCAGAGTTGACTTTGGCTTGATTGGCGTGGCTCCCGGTTACAGATAGACATGTTGTGTGCCAGTGTGCAGCCATGTAGTGTGCATGCTCCAAAGGCAGAATCAGTAACATTGTTTGAAAACACACTTCTAAAAACACACTTTCATAGACTGCCTTCAATGTGATGTCACCTTTTTTTAAATTTGTTGAAATGTGATTATTTTTGTTCTGATCTCTTATGTGTACTTTGATTTTGGTTTAGAATGTGTTTAGGCTTGTAATAATATATGTTATCTTAACAAACTTTTGGAAAACTTTATTTTCCACAAAATGTAACACGTTATGAACACATGAAAACAAAATGATTAGAACAGTTATACATAATGCATGTGTAGCACAAACGATCACAGAATAAAGAATATATATATATTTTTTTATATGATATTATATATGGCTTCAACTTGCTACCATAATTCCTAGTGCTCATTATTGGTATTGGCGTTCTCCTTCGCTTGATTTGTAATATAATCCTTTGTGTCTTCCTAAGGCGACGTTGTAGTTTTAGCTCGCACACCAAAATACTTGTACAGGGTTTGTACAACAGATGGATTTTTTTCCCGCAAATTACATTTATAGCAACAATTAAAGATGTGATGATAAAGGCTTGGAGAGAGTCTGGACATTTTGTTGTTTAGGTAGCCAACCTTGAAAGTGCTTCACTTGTAGGCCTACTCTTGGAAAGCTGCACCAACCCTGCTTTAACATCTGCTTTTCTTTACTATTTGTTGAAATAATATCATAATCACAAAAGTCTAAATGGAGCATTCGGTAAGTAAATCCTATTTCCTTTCTTGGTGCGCTGCTCTTGGCACAAAGCTGAAGATGCATTTTCTCAGCAAAAGTCAGACAAAATGTCCATATAAAATCCAGTGTCACTATTACTAATCTATATTCACTGAAATCATTTTTATTTTCTGCTGGAGTGTAGAGTGTGAACAAAACTGCAGACGTGTCTTGAATCCATATGCCACTTATTTCGGTGTCAACGCATCACAAGTGATTTGATCCTCACTTGATTTTGTAAGTAGTCATATAGCATATCTGAATATTGGGGGGGACATCCCCCCCAATATTCAGATATGCTCAAAATGTCCCCCGCCCCCCCCCAATATATAGCCTAACTGATATAAAAAAACAAAAATAAAATTACTATTCTATTACTTTTTTATTTTGGCTATTTGTATACTCGAAAATCTTTATTTTCTGTTATTGTGAACTTCACCGAAATGATATATTCTTTTCATATGTAAATTGGTTCCGCCTTTGTTTGTTTAAGCATACCTTTATTTTGTACCCGGGGGTGTATTTCGCTGTCGCACCGAGTCCAGCTTCAGTTAGCGTTGATGCTCCAAGCAGGTCAGTCCTGTTTTAATTTGCCCTCCATCAGTTCTGGTATCTTTTTCTAGCTGGCCCTAAAGTAATCTATATTATTTTATTTCGTAATGGTTATGTTAATGAACCCTCCAGTTTAGCTTCTTTGTGTAAATAACTTGTAGTTCTGATCATAGGCGCCGATACCGTGGGTGCTTCAGGGCCCGAGCACCCACGGAGATGGCCGAGCACCCACAGAGATTGTCAAGCACCCACATGCGCCAGTCGTGGCTGCGCTGCTGTGATTGGTTATTTAACTGTCAGTCCACTGTATGGAGCCAGAATTGTATGGAGCCAGAATTGGGTCAATATTCTAGTGCGCAAAACAAGCTACTCACGAGCGAAAAATGTGTTTTTACACGCGCATAAAATGACACTTGCGCGCAGATTAAACTCCAGCTTGCTTGCCGGCGTGTCAGCCTCTCTCGCTCGCGGAGTCTGTCTGCGCGCGTGTGAAAAGTTTCTGACACTTTGGGGCGGAGCCACTGGACTTTGATTGACAGCTGCCAGGAAGCCCAAAGTTGCCAGGTTTGATCAATGCCTGAAGAGCCGAGGAGTGACAGCAGCAAGAACAGTTGGACGAGATTTAATGACACTCCCGCAAACGAGTAAGAGGTCTGTCTCTCTGGCGAGCGAGCGCATAGCCGCTCGCGGGGGTTTAATCTGCGCGCCAGTGACATTTTATGCGCGTGTAAAAGCACATTTTTCGCTTGCGAGTAGCTTGTTTTGCACACTACAATATTGACCCAATTCTGGCTCCATACAGTGAACTGACAGTTAAATAACCAATCACAGCAGCGCAGCCACGACTGGCGCATTTTCCGCTCGTGAATAGCTTGTTTTGCGCGCTAGAATATTGACCCAATTCTGGCTCCATAGCTACGGTGATACTTAAAACTTGACGTGTGGTAGTTCTTGATATTCCCTCACGTGTAAAGCTAACCTTAAAGTTGGGGGGCCAAGCACAGCGGCCATAGCGTACGGGGGGCCATAGCGTACGGTGATACTGAAGGTGCCCATCAGCTCGATTTTAGAGTTCCCATAACCACGTAACACTGCAGATGGCGTGGCGAGTCTCACATGGGGAAAAATCTGTTGCACTGTTGAATAATTCAGCAGGGACACCACAGCCCCTGTGTCCAGCAACAATGGCACGCTCACACCATCCAACTCTACTGGGCAGGTCTTGAACAGCATTGGTGTGGCCCTCACTGAATGGTGGTAGGTGAGGTGCGCTGAGATGACACCAGAGCAACACCCACGTGAGAATGCTGTTCAGAGACTTTAGCTCAGCATTTAACACCATCATCCCCTCCAAACTCATCTTCAAACTTGGTGACCTCATGAAAACCAAGAACCTTGACATCAACCCCTCAGTTTGTAACTGGTTACTAGACTTCCTAACCAACTTCACCCACGACTGCACTCCTGTACATGGTACAAACACCATCATCAAGTTTGCTGACGACACAACGGTGGTGGGCCTCATCAAAAACAACGATGAGGCAGCATACAGGGAGGAGGTCCAGCACCTGGTGGCGTGGTGCGCTGACAACAACCTGGCCCTCAACACCAAGAAGACCTAGGAGCTCATCGTCGACTTCAGGAAGACCAGAGCTGGTGCACACGCCCCCATCCTCATAGTTCACTAATAGGCTAGGAAAATGTATGTGTAGATAATGTTTTCTAAAGATATAAGGTTTTCTACATATTCTGAAAATATGGTCGATTCCGACTTCATCTAGCATTTTTTATCATTTTTATTTAAACATTTATTGTAATTGCACTGGACGCCGCCATTTTACCTAGTCATGTGATCGCTATGACGTCATCAGTGCTCCGTTGTACACCTGCTAAATGGCGAGTCATCGAGGTCATTCATCCAGTGAGGAAGAAACGATTGAACTGAATGCAGAAAGAGGGGTTCAACCGTAGAGGTTTGAACCAAGAAGGCCCAACAGGGGCAGCAGTAGCGATTGTTGTGTTAAACTATATTCTATATAAGTTATAACTATATTCTATATAAGTTGTCTATATCCCCGCCGTGCGCCCATAGGGATGGGCGCACTACAGGAGCCAGACCACGCGCGACGCAGAAGCGGTAACTATATTCAGATTCAGATTCAGATTACTTTATTAATCCTGAGGGAAATTAAGGTGCAACAGTTGACACAGGGGGAATAAATGCACACACAAAAATACTAATACCTAAGCTAAAAAACAAAACAACAACTAACTAAATAAAACTATTATAAACAAAAATATAGTTAAAATAATTCTAAATGAAATCTAAATGTATTGATAAATGAAGATAAATTTACAGTATTATTACAGTAATACGTAGGTATATACAATACACAACAATACGTATAGTGCAAATTGGCAGTAATAATATATTAATAATAACTCAACTGAAAAGTGACATGTGAAAAGTGAAAAGTGATTTAGGATTTGAAATAGAATTTACAGTGCAAAGTTACAATGAGATGATTTCCAGTGCGTTGACTTGAAAAAATAATAGTAATAAGTACGTTGGCCTCAGGTCACTGAGTCTCCACTGTCCCTCTCACGACCCGAGGTAGATGAGTTAAAATTATAATAATAATATTATACTTATATACTTATTATAATATAATATATTAGATTATATATATAGACAGCATGGGTCAGATGTTTGTGCTGGACTTTGTATCAGGTTAATCATTGGCTTAATAAATATAGTTTATATAATATAATTTATTATAATAATATAATATAGCCATACAATGTAGCTAACGCCTCTGCGTCGAACGCAATCCGGCTCCTGCAGCCTCCTGCAGACAACCACATAGAACATAGAACATAGAACATAGAACATAGCCCCGAACTCAACACCTACTAACTACACAACGCCTGTTTTTTGGTCACTTGTTTTCTGCTTCTTGACTCACTTCTCTTTGCTCTCTTGGCACTGCTTAGGACTTGCTCTGTAGGAGCGTCACCGTCGGGCCGGGCGAACTCGCTCGGCACAGCTGATCAGATCTGATCAGGCTTCAACAACAGGCGATGAGCGAAGCCACTCTTGAACTGACAATAGTTCTCAAAGTCTTCTTCCAGAACATGCCGGCTGGACCCACTTGCTTGCCTGTCCGTCCCGGGAGGACGACAACACTAAGTCAAACACAAACACACAAAGTCAAATCCTGCTATGTCTGAACGTAAAGGCCACGGGGTGACCGTAGCTCAGGACGTAGAGCGGTCGTCTGACAACCGGAAGGTCGCTGGTTCGATCCCTCGGCTCCTCCTTGCCAAGTGTCGAGGTGTCCCTGAGCGAGACACCCTAACGCTTACTGCTCCAAATGTGCTGGCTGTCAACGGTATAGCATGACTCGTAAAGCGCTTTGTATAAAAGTCCTCCGTGTTGTCAAGCCGTGCTGCCCCACAAGAAGGTCATTTGTTCGACTCCGATGAGATGTTCACTGGGGGGAAGCCTTGCAGTACCTCATGAGGTACATGCAGACAATTGTGTTCATATCACACAGGGGGTAGGGGGTTGATTCCTTTCTTTGTTCTTTAGCCTAAGAAACAGTTATAAAGTTACAAAGAGTTATATTATGAATAGATTAATGTAAATCATATTTGTAAAACTACAACAGTCCCACATCATTAATAAATTACCTAGAAATCCTCACCAAGCTCCCCAACTTTCTCAAAACATAATCTCGGTGGATGAAATGTGTAGTAAACATGTAATACAATAGTAACTACTTTTACCTTTCTCTGTAGACAAAAAAAAAGATGACGAGGATGACAATTATAAACAGAAGGAAGGCTACTAATACCATCCAATGTGATCTATAAGATCCCTCTGAAACGAAAGAGAAAGTTATTATTTGCCAGATAATTATTTTTCTAGAATATTAACAAATCAGCAAAGTAGTATTGAAAACATGACGTTGCTTTTTCCACACCACAGATGTTTTCATATCACACACAGATGGCTGTCAGATTTTCACCAAGAGCCTACCTTCCTCATGGTCCTCCAGTATCAGTTCAATGGTGGTCACGTCTGTTTCCTCTGGGTCACTGAGAGTACACGTGTACGTCCCTTGACTCTCGGCTGATGAGGTCACATACAGCAGGAGTCTACCTGATTCTGACAGTTCTCTTACACGTGACTGCCACTCTTTTTCCACCTGCCGTCTACCTCCTGCTCGTTTTGTGAGGATGGTCTGGTTGTGCTTGAAGGTCCAGGTGATGTCACTGAGCGCCGAGGCGTTACAAGGGAGTGACACCTCACGATAGGAAGCACTTTGCATTGGAGCTGAATTTAACACAGACAGACGGACGAGTGAATGGACAGACGGACACCGATATTGTGAGTATTTGGGATACATAAATAGAAAGATGTGATATATACACCACAGTCGTTATACATTCACTGAAACTTGGTTTGGTTTGCTTATCATTAGGCACTATCGGCAGAGGTGTAGCCCTCATTCAACTCCTTTGTCCTTTATCGGCCATCTTTCCAAAGCGCCCCTCCCTGACATTGTTTATGTTATGTTTCGTATTGGTTGAGAAAGTGTCATAGTTGTCATCATCAATGGGTTCTTTAGTCATGATACAATTAAACAAGTGTCCAACTCTGAATTATTACAGGATAACATTTTCACTGAAGGAACGAGGTCCAGAATTCGATTTGCAGTGAACTCCCGGTCTGAGCTGGGTGCTGGCAGCAATTGCGCTCGGATGTGGACCTAACCAAGTGGTGTCCACCTGCCCGCTTCGGGGCCAGTGTGAAAGCACCCGCACACCAGCGCTCCACTCAAAATGCTGTGCTTATATTGGTTGTTTAAAAAAGGCGAATGTGGAGCGAACGGTGAACAGACCATGCCGATGGTTGCTGTGCTGAGCCGAGGGGTAAGTTGCAAGCACTGCAATCTAACGGACCTCCCCGATAATAATAATAATAATAATATGAATAATTATAATAATAATTATTATTATAATAATAATGTATAAAATAATGTGTAAAAAAAATGTATAGAATTATATGTTATTTATATTACATGCATTATGATATACATATAATATGCATTGTAATAGTTGTATTGTTTAACATATTTAATAATATATTCTTTGGGTTTAAGATAAAGACTTACAGTGTTGCCTCATCGTGGCTTTCCTTGCACTGCGTTCACTTTGGACTGAGCAGCTGTAGGCCCATTCTGTGTCATTGGAAACGGTCCTTAATGAGCCACTGATGTCAAAGAGTCCCCGGTCGTCTTCATGGACCTCGGTTGTGTTCTGGAGGGTAGTGGCGGGGCGAGGGCTGACGGACCAGGTGAGCTCTGGTCTTGGGTAGATTCCTCCAGACTTACAGGTGACAGTGTGCTTTAGTCGCATAAGGTCCACTCTAGCAACAGGAGCTGCAACAACATGGTACCGCATTAAAACAATAAACTTATAGTTAACCTGGCTAATTTGGTTTGCTGCATTGACGTTATTTACTTACTATTACTAACAAATTGGATATGACATCAGCAGTTCAGCTCACCTCTCACTGTCAGGGTGATGAAGGTCTCCTTGTAGTTGTTTGAAGTGCTGGTGTAACACATGTACCTGCCCTGGTCCTGGAGGTTCACCTTGGACAGACGAAGGGATGCGTTGCCCCCAGAGATCTGACTAAGGAACAGGGACGTCCTTCCCTGGTACAGAGGGCTCTGGTAGTTCAGTTGGTTCTCATTGTAGAAGAAGGAGTGGACCTGGACATTCGCACCATTCTTCTTGACCCA
>JANIIK010002704.1:12500-14823 GCA_027704905.1 Muraenolepis orangiensis | reverse complement strand
TCTCTCCCTCCTCCTCCCTCCCTCTATCCTCCTCCCTCCCTCTCACCCTCACCCTCTTCTCTCCCTCTCTCTCCCTCTATCCCCCTCCCTCACCACCTCTCTTCCTCCTCCTCCCTCCCCCCCTCTATCCTCCTCCCTCCTTCTCCTCCCTCACCCAAATCTTTCTTCCTCATCCTTCCTTTCCCTCCCTCCCTCTATCCTCCTCCCTCCCTCACCACCTCTCTCCCTCCCTCTATCCTCCTCCCTCCTCCCTCCTTCCCTCACCACCTCTCCTCCTCCCTCTCCCTCCCTCCCTCTATCCTCCTCCCTCCTTCTCCTCCCTCACCCACATCTCTCTGGCTCTCTTCTTCTGGTCACTTCAAGGTTCAACATGTTTTATGAGCCATTTTAAACCAGTTCAACAGAATGCTTCCTCCCCATTCCCTCCTGCAGTGTGTGTGTGTGTGTGTGTGTGTGTGTGTGTGTGTGTGTGTGTGTTTATGAGCCATTATAAAGCAGTTCAACAGAATGCTTCCTCCCCATTCCCTCCTGCAGTGTGTGTGTGTGTGTGTGTGTGTGTGTGTGTGTGTGTGTGTGTTTATGAGCCATTATAAACCAGTTCAACAGAATGCTTCCTCCCCATTCCCTCCTGCAGTGTGTGTGTGTATGTGTGTGTGTGTGTGTGTGTGTGTGTGTGTGTGTGTGTGTGTGTGTGTTTATGAGCCATTTTAAAGCAGTTCAACAGAATGCTTCCTCCCCATTCCCTCCTGCAGTATGGATTTATAAAACACAATACTATAACAATACTGAACACAATACAAATCAACACTAAAGAACAATGAGGTCACTGATGGAGGAAATGTTCATGGGTTGAACAAAAATATGACTTGCTTACTGTGGTGTGTGTGTGTGTGTGTGTGTGTGTGTGTGTGTGAGTGTGAGTGTGTGTGTGTGTGTGTGTGTTGAGCACCAGTCCAAACACCTACACCACACACACACCTGTGTCTCCTTTACCCTAATCATGTTGGCCTTAAGGTGGTGGATTCAGCGCCCCCTAGTGGTGCAATAACAGATATTAATAAAACATGACTTTAGTAGTAATTTATCTTTTTATTTAGGTGGAGGAGGTTAGGGCGGTTTGGAGGTGAGGGAGGTGAGGAGGTGAGTGAGGTGAGGAGGTGGGGGAGGTTAGGGAGGTGAGGAGGTGGGGGAGGTGAGGAGGTGGGGGAGGTGTGGCGGTGGGGGAGGTGAGGAGGTTAGGGAGGTTAGGAGGTGGGGGATTTGAGAGAGGTGGGGGAGGTGAGGAGGTGGGGAGGTGGGAGAGGTTAGGGAGGTGAGGAGATGAGGAGGTGAGGGAGGTGGGGGACATGAGGAGGTGGGGAAGGTTACGGGAATGAGGAGGTGGGGGAGGTAAGAGAGGTGAGGAGATGAGGATGTGGGGGAGGTGAGGAGATGGGGGAGGTTAGAGAGGTGAGGAGGTGAGGAGGTGAGGAGGTGGGGGAGGTTAGGGAGGTGAGGAGGTGGGGGAGGTAGGGGAGGTGGGAGATGTTAGGAGGTGAGGGAGGTGGGGGAGGTGGGGGAGGTGAGGAGGTGGGGGAGGTTAGGGAGGTGAGGCGGTGATGGAGGTGAGGAGGTCAGGAGGTGGGGGAGGTGGGGGAGGAGAGGAGGAGAGGGAGGTTGACTGCTCCTTCTCCCTCGTGACCAGCGTACCGCTTAGCCACGCCCCTTTCCACAACAGTGTGTGTATGTGTGTTTCCATGTGTGTGTTTGTGTGTTGCTACAACGGACACAGAGACACTGAGGAACCATAACCCCTTAACCTAAACCCAGGGAGGAGGTCCTCCTGGGTGAATGTGGACTGGAAGGTGTGGATGAGTGTCAGTGTGTCTGAGGACCCTCCTCCATCTCGGGACACTCTGTAGAAGGAGAGAGAGCCAGCAGGCCGGTCCACATACACTCCTACTCTGTTAGAGGGGGGGGAGACCTATGGCTGTTTGACTACTGTTGTACCAGACAGAGTAACCATCATCAGTACAATAAAGACACCAGGACTTGTTGTTTCCTCCAAGCCTGATGTCTTTACCTCCTCCTCTCCTTGTGATTCCTCTGTATGTCACTCCTATAACAACACCTCCCTTCCTCTCCACCTCCCAGTAACAGCGGTCAGTCAGACCCTCTCTACACAACACCTGGTGACAGGAGTCAAATCTCTCTGGGTGATCAGGATACTCCTCCTCCTCTCTAACCCTCGTCACCTTCCTGTTGTCTCCTCATCTCTCTAAAATGGTTCAGTCTTGTTGTTTTGGATTCTTCTTGTGTTGTTTCCTGGTTTGTTTTTGGTTCC
>JANIIK010002704.1:0-10000 GCA_027704905.1 Muraenolepis orangiensis | reverse complement strand
TGTGTGTGTGTGTATAGAGATGTGATGTGTGTGTGTGTGTGTGTGTGTGTGTGTGTGTGTGTGTGTGTGTGAGTGTGTGTGTGTGTGTGTGTGTGTGTGTCTGTGTGTGTGTGTGTGTGTCTGTGCTAGAGAGAGGTGTGTGTGTGTGTGTATGTGTATAGAGATGTGTGTGTGTGTAAGATAGAGATATGTGTGTGTGTGTGTCTGTGTGTGTGTGTGTGTGTGTCTGTGCTAGAGAGAGGTGTGTGTGTGTGTGTATGTGTATAGAGATGTGTGTGTGTGTGTGTGTAAGATAGAGATATATGTGTGTGTGTGTGTGGTGCTGATGATGGTTGTTAAGGAACATCCTGAACTCTCCGAACACTCGTTCCACCGACAAAAGCTGTTAGCTCCTCTGTTAGCTTCTCTGTTAGTGTCTCTGTTAGCGTCTCTGTTAGCTTTTCTGTTAGCATCTCTGTTAGCTTCTCTGTTAGCGTCTCTGTTAGTGTCACTGTTAGCGTCACTGTTAGCGTCTCTGTTAGCTTCTCTGTTTGCATCTCTGTAAGCGTCTCTGTTAGTGTCTCTGTTAGCTTCTCTGTTAGCGTCTCTGTTAGCTTCTCTGTTAGCTTCTCTGTTAGCGTCTCTGATGGCTATTCTGTTAGCGTCTCTGTTAGCTTCTCAGTTAGCGTCTCCGTTAGCTTCTATATTAGCGTCTCTGTTAGCGTCACTATTAGCGTCTCTGTTAGCTTCTCTGTTAGCGTCTCTCTTAGCATCTCTGTTAGCTTCTCCGTTAGCGTCTCCCTCACTCTATCCTCCTCCCTCCTTTTCCTCCCTCACCCAAATCTTTCTTCCTCCTCCTCCCTCTCCCACACCTCTCTCCCTCCTCCCTCCCTCCCTCTATCCTCCTCCCTCCCTCTCACCCTCACCCTCTTCTCTCCCTCTCTCTCCCTCTGTGTGTGTGTGTGTGTGTGTGTGTGTGTGTGTGTGTGTGTTTATTAGCCATTTTAAAGCAGTTCAACAGAATGCTTCCTCCCCATTCCCTCCTGCAGTATGGATTTATAAAACACAATACTATAACAATACTGAACACAATACAAATGAACACTAAAGAACAATGAGGTCACTGATGGAGGAAATGTTCATGGGTTGAACTGTGCAAAAAGATGTCTTGCTTACTGTGGTGTGTGTGTGTGTGTGTGTGTGTGTGTGTGTGTGTGTGTGTGTGTGTGTGTGTGTGTGTGTGAGTGTGAGTGTGTGTGTGTGTGTGTTGAGCACCAGTCCAAACACCTACACCACACTCCTTTACTCTAATCATGTTGGCCAGAAGGTGGTGGATTCAGCGCCCCCTAGTGGTGCAATAACAGATATTAATAAAACATGACTTTGATAAGCAGCCTCATATCTTAAGATTTATTAATCATTTTTCAGACAGCTTAATACAAAGATACTGACAGTGAACACATGTAAGTGTGTGTGTATGTACATAAATGTGTGTGTGTGTACTTCTTTATGTTTGTGTGTATGTGCATGTGTCTGTATTTCTATGTGCGTGTAAGTATGTGTGTATGTGTGTTTGTTTGTGTGTGTGTGTGTGTGTGTGTGTGCGTGTGTGTGTGTGTGTGTGTCTGTGTATAACAATGTGGGTGGGTGTTTGTATTGTGATGTATATTTCAATATATGTGTATTTCAATGTATGTGTGTGTTTATGTGTCTGTATACTGTATGTGTGTGTATGTGTGTGTATGTGTCTGTATACTGTATGTGTGTGTATGTGTGTGTATGTGTCTGTAAACTGTATGTGTGTGTATGTGTGTGTATGTGTCTGTATACTGTATGTGTGTGTGTGTGTGTGTGTGTGTGTGTGTGTGTGTGTGTGTGTGTGTGTGTGTGTGTAATTGTATAAATGTGTTGTGATTCCAGCATCACACCACTCTCCTCTCCAGCCACGCTCCTCTGGCTCCCCCTCCTGGCCACCTGGGGTTACTACACCCAGGAGAACGTCCCAGAGGACCGTAGTCACGTCAGCCCACCTGTTCCCTATTCCCAATCAGGCTCCCTGTTTAGACTCCGCCCCCCTGTCACTCCTTTCCAGAACTTTCCCGTTGTTCAACCTGAGACTCTCTGGCAATCCTCTGTTTCTGTAGAGCTTTATTAAAGTAACGTTCCCGCCCAGGCATAACCACAACATCCGGGTATTACATGCAACCTTTAAAACCACCCCTAGGTGTCGCTGTAACACAGGCTACTAACATATGCCTTTATGGAACATCTCCCTTCCTTTAGCTCAGTGGTTCTTAACCTTTTTGGAGGTACTGAACCCCGCAAGTTTCATACGCACATTCACCGAACCCTTCGTTATTGTAAAAATCAAATATGACTAAATTGGACTGCCCGTCCTAAAGGGCGACCAAAGCGCTGAAAAAGTGTATGGTAGGCAGAAGCCAAAGCATTGATAGTAGTTTTTTTATTAACTTTTTTACTATTATTAATAAATGCGAAAAAAAAGTATTTCACATACATCAAACAAAGACATAAATAACACAAACCTACTAAGTCCCTAACAAAGAGCCTGACTTATGGTTTATGTTCATCGTGAATAAGGACTGGGCGACATTGTTGACGTTTTGATTATTAAAAGTAGCGTATGTCACATGGGTGTCTAACTAAATAAAGGTAGGCTAGTCCTTGTCTATTGACGTTTTGGTCATTAAAAGACCGCAGGCCGATAGCAGGTTTGTGTCATTTATGTCTTTGTTTGATGTATGTGAAATACTTGTATGTAAACATACATTATGGTATTATAATGTTCTTTTAACCTACGTAACTTACACATTGCTTTAAAAGCGCGGAGGTGGACAGTGGAGGTGAACCGAGGTGACGTATGTCCGTTCTGGAGTGGAGCTCCACTTGCCCATGAGTCTGCAGCCAGACGCTCTTGTACGAGTGAAGTGAACGGAACGGACACGCACACAGTGTGTGTCTTGACCTCCGCCGAACCCCTGAGACTGACTCACTGAACCCCTGGGGTTCGATCGAACCCAGGTTAAGAACTACTGGTCTAGTTGTTATTGTAGGCCTACAAGCTAAATACATAGTGATGCTAATCATTGTAGAGGAAGATACATCTATTCAGTGGATGATAATGACATAATAACTCATACACAAACAGTTTTGCATGTATTTAAAACAACTAAAAGTATTGTATTCACACCCTTAATATATACAGTATAACTATTTGTAGTATTCAGACCTTAGATATTGATGAAGATAATGTTATGATCTATTTAAACCAAAGGCATGGTAATAAGCTTAATACAAACACAATCCTTATTTAGTCTATTTTTGATTTCCTTCTCCTCCCTCCCCACCTCTCTCTCCCTCCTCCTCCTCCCTCCCCTCCTTTCTCTCTCTTCCTCCCTCCATCCTCCTCCCTCCTTCTCCTCCCTCACCCACATTCCTCCCTCCCCCACCCCTATCTCCCTCCTTCTCCTCCTCCCTCCACACCTCTCTCTCCCTCCTTCTCCTCCTCCCTCCACACCTCTCTCTCTCCTTCTCTTCTCTCCCCACCTCTCCCCCTCTATCCTCCTTCCCCTCCCCCACCTCTCTCTCCCTCCTTCTCTTCTCTCCCCACCTCTCCCTCTCTATCCTCCTCCCTCCTTCCCCTACCTCTCTCTCCCTCCTTCTCCTCCTCCCTCCCTCCCTACCTTCTCTCCCTCCTTCTCCCCCTATATCCTCCTCCCTCCCCTACCTCTCTTTAAGGTAAAGGAAACCTGTGTCTCCTTTACCCTAATCATGTTGGCCTTAAGGTGGTGGATTCACGCCCCCTAGTGGTGCAATAACAGATATTAATAAAACATGACTTTGATAAGTAGCCTCATATCTTAAGATGTATTAATCATTTATCAGACAGCTTCATACAAAGATACTGACAGTGAACACATGTAAGTGTGTGTGTATGTACATAAATGTGTGTGTGTGTACTTCTTTATGTTTGCGTGTATGTGTGTGTCTGTACACTGTATATGTGTGTGTGTGTGTGTGTGTGTGTGTGTGTGTGTGTTGAGCACCAGTCCAAACACCTACACCACACACACACCTGTGTCTCCTTTACCCTAATCATGTTGGCCTTAAGGTGGTGGATTCAGCGCCCCCTAGTGGTGCAGTAACAGATATTAATAAAACATGGCTTTTAATAT
Organism: Muraenolepis orangiensis; assembly: GCA_027704905.1. Lineage (NCBI taxonomy): Eukaryota > Metazoa > Chordata > Actinopteri > Gadiformes > Muraenolepididae > Muraenolepis > Muraenolepis orangiensis. The sequence goes on along the minus strand of JANIIK010002704.1, from coordinate 5,825 downwards.
TTTCAATATTTATTGGTAATTTATCAGCTTCATACAAAGATACTGACAGTGGATACATGTGATTAAGGAGCAGATAGGGGTCAGAGGTCATTAAGGAGCAGGTAGGGGTCAGAGGTCATTAAGGAGCAGGTAGGGGTCAGAGGTCATTAAGCAGCAGGTAGGGGTCAGAGGTCATTAAGGAGCAGGTAGGGGTCAGAGGTCATTAAGGAGCAGGTAGGGGTCAGAGGTCATTAAGGAGCAGGTAGGGGTCAGGGGTCATTAGGGAGTAGGTACGGGTCAGAGGTCATTAAGGAGCAGGTAGGGGTCAGAGGTCATTAAGGAGCAGGTAGGGGTCAGAGGTCATTAAGGGGCATGTAAGGGTCAGAGGTCATTAAGGAGCAGATAGGGCTCAGAGGTCATTAAGGAGCAGGTAGGGGTTAGAGGTCATTGAGGAGCAGGTAGGGGTCAGAGGTCATTAAGGAGCAGGTAGGGGTCAGAGGTCATTAAGGAGCAGGTAGGGGTCAGGGGTCATTAAGGAGCAGGTAGGGGTCAGGGGTCATTAAGGAGCAGGTAGGGGTCAGGGGTCATTAAGGAGCAGGTAGGGGTCAGAGGTCATTAAGGAGCAGGTAGAGGTCATTAAGGAGCAGGTAGGGGTCAGAGGTCATAGGAGAAACATCTGAAACATCTTGGAGGATTTCAAGTGAAGAAAGGGGAACAATGGTGGTCCCAAAGCAGCACAACATCCAGTGTGATCTAGTGACTGTTCCTCCCCTTGAGGCTTTATGAACAAACAACAGAATCAATGGTCCCTCCCATGTCCTCAATAAACAGAAGGACTCCAATAAGAGAATAGCAGACGTTCTAAATCCTCAACAGGTGAGGACATGTCTTTAATACGTGTTCCCAACACAAGGAATCAATATTCACTTTAAAGTCCCAACAGGACCATCAGTATCTGTTCCCATGGACCACTTGTATTGATGACCAGAAGATCAACCAGGATCCCTGCTACTAACTCATGTGTGTGTGTGTGTGTGTTAAGATGTGTGTATGTGTGTGTGTATATGTGTGTGTAATTTTATGTCTGTGTGTGTATTTCTATGTTTGAGTATGTCTTTGTGTGGGTGTGTGTGTGTGTGTGTGTACGTTTATAAATATGTGTGTGTGTCTGTGTGAGTCTGTATGTATGTGTATTAGAATATGTGTGTGTGTATGTGTGTGTGTGTGTGTGTGTGTGTGTGTGTGTGTGTGTGTGTGTGAGTGTGTATTTAGAAATATGTGTGTATGATATGTAAATATGTGTTTGGAGGTGAGGAGGTGGGGGAGGTGAGGAGGTGAGAAGGTGAGGGGGTGAGGAGGTGAGGAGGTGAGACGGTGGGGAGGTAAGGAGGTGAGGAGCTGAGGATGTGGTAGAGGTGAAGGACGTGAGGAGTTGGCGGAGGTGAGGAGGTGAGGAGGTGGGGGAGGTGAGGGGAGGAGGTGGGGGAGGTGAGGAGGTAAGGAGGTTGGGAGGTAAGGAGGTGAGGAGCTGAGGAGGTGGTAGAGGTGAAGGAGGTGAGGAGCTGGCGGAGGTGAGGACTTGAAGAGGTGAGAGAGGTGAGGAGGTGAGGGAGGTGAGGAGGTGACGGAGGTTGGGAGGTGAGGAGGTGGGGAGGTGGGGGAGGTGAGGAGGTGACGGAGGTTGGAGGTGAGGAGGTGAGGAGGTGGGGGAGGTGAGGAGGTGTGTATGTGTGTGCGTATATATGTGTGTATTTTTATGTCTGTGTGTGTATTTCTATATGTTTGAGTATGTCTGTGTGTGTGTGTGTGTGTGTATGTTTATAAATATGTGTGTGTGTTTGTGTGAGTCTGAGGTGGGGGAGGTAAGGACGTGAGGAGGTGAGGGAGGTGAAGACGTGAGGAGGTGAGGGAGGTGAAGAGATGAGGAGGTGAGGAGGTGGGGAGGTGAGAAGGTGGGGAGGTGAGGAGGTGAGGAGGTGAGGAGGTGGGGGAGGTGAGGAGGTGGGGAGGTGAGAAGGTGGGGGAGGAGAGGAGGTGGGGAGGTGAGGAGGTGAGGAGATGGGGGAGGTGAGGAGGTGAGGAGGTGGGGGAGGTGAGGAGGTGGGGGAGGTGAGAAGGTGGGGGAGGAGAGGAGGTGGGGAGGTGAGGAGGTGAGGAGATGGGGGAGGTGAGGAGGTGAGGAGGTGGGGGAGGTGAGGAGGTGAGGAGGTGAGGAGGTGAAGAGATGAGGAGGTGAGGATATGGGGGAGGTGAGGAGGTGAGGAGATGGGGGAGGTGAGGAGGTGAGGAGGTGAGGGAGGTGAAGAGATGAGGAGGTGAGGAGGTGAGGGAGGTGAGGAGGTGGGGGAGGTGAGAAGGTGGGGGAAGTGAGGAGGTGAGGAGGTGGGGGAGGTGAGGAGATGAGGAGGTGAGGGAGCGGGAGCGCGAGGTGAAGGAGCGAGCATCTGTGTGTGTCTGGAAGTGAACGGGAGTAGTATCAATGTCCATCAGTCTAGAATAAGTTATCAATCAATCAACCCTCTGGTTAGTAAACCCTGCCTGTGTGTTCATTAAGTGGTTATTGAACCTGAAGCCTGTGCTTGGGCCCTGGATCAATATCCCCTGTATTCCTCCACTACGGTCTGGGAGCAGGTCAGGAACGTTCAACAAATGCAACAGTTTCATTATTTAGTTATTTACTTACATATTGAGCTCTTAGTCAATTGTTCATTCATGTGTTCATTGTTCTTTATCTCAAAGGTTCACAGCGACCTCTGCTCTTAATCCATGACCCAATCCCTTCACGGTTCTTACTGGTATTTTAATATCTGTATATCGCTGTGTTCTGCTGCTCCCTGCTGGCGACACTAGAGCATTACAACACCACGCAGCTCTAATAATATCATATATATATATTATATACAAGCAGTTATATTAAAGCTGGACACATTATCTACGTGTCATTACAGTCGTGCTGCGGGTTTAAAGGGTGAATAAAACAACATTACATGAAAACCTTCCAATATGAATAGTGTTCTTTAATAATGATCTTCCTGTGATCCAGAGCCCATTGTGTCCAGTTCTATGGAAATACCCTACGGATGTGATTGGTTTAATTTGATAGGTGTGCTTATTGAGGACTATATCTCTTAATAAATACAGAACATGAACCCTACTGTCTCTCATGTCGTGTATGGCGTGTGAAACCATTGGTAGAGTCCAGATAAAAGATGATGTCTTTAAACAAGGACGGCCTTGTAGCTGAAGGAAAGTACAACCACTTGGACACAATGAGTACAATAGAAATACACACGCATGCATGCACACACCCACACATATATAGAAGTGCAAACACACACTCATAGAAACACACACACACACACACACACACACACACACACACACTCCTAGAGTCTCACCTCACACCTCAGCTATATCCGACCACTCCCTGTTTACTTTCAAGGTGGTGGTATCTCGCCTCACTCAAGAAGAAGACTTTAACTGCCTTATCTGTAGTAATCCACTCTGCTGCTCTCTTATTGTTAAAGTGAACCACCAAAGGGCCAGCTCCTTGGATCAATGAGGAGACTCACACCCTAGAACAAAGCTGCAGAACACTAGAACACTAATGGCGTTCAATGAAACTTGAAGTCTATCATCTGGCATGACAGCCTGCTCATCTATAAAGCTGCTTTAACTACTTCAGGAACGCCTGCTTCTCAAGTGTTATCAACTTAAACAAGAACAACCCTAAGTTAATGAAATGTAAACACTTTAAATGAACATAAAGCTCTAGGATTGATACTTAATGAAATGTAAACACTTTAAATGAACATCAAGCTCTAGGATTGATACTTAATGAAATGTAAACACTTTAAATGAACATCGAGCTCTAGGATTGATACTAATGTGACCGACCCAAGCCCAGGGCTTACTTTATTGATACAGCGCCACCTCCTGTGTAGGAGGAGTCAAACCTTAATATGAGCTGGTGAGGAGTTCAATATATAGAGCCAATGTTTCCCCACTAGAAGGTGTTCAAATGAATGAGTGAGAGGAAAAGACTGCATACCAAAAGTAAATGGCTTTAACCTCACAGGGTTCTATTAAACACATGGGCATGACCCAGCACAGAGGAGACAGACCACACCCATAATCACATGGACTGTGTTTCAATGGGCAGTGGTGGTAGGACCCAGAACGCAGACCAGAGACCAGTGAAGTGATAACGTGAGGCTTTATTAAAGTAATCACAACCATAGAGCGATGGGGGACAGGCCAGGGGTCTGCACACCCGGAGGTCCATCAGCAGAGTACCGACAGGTAGGAGACAGGCGAGTGTATTTACCAGAAGGCTGGTACGGTGTCATCGAGGGAGTACAACGTACCATCTAGCAACGAAGTAATGGAACGCCAGGGTATATGTACCCCCAGGGGAGGGGATTAACCTAATCAGCAACTGCCGACAGGTGCGTTGGAGCGCCACCAAAACCCGCGCCTTGGCCACGCCCCCTGTCACCCACCGTAACCGGGACAGACTGAACACGTTCAAAATAACCACAAGACAAAACAAATACATCAAAGATGAGCAGCACACGTCTAAGAGGGCACTCAACAAAAGACACAAAACAATGCACACATGAGACACGCAGCCCAATGCACACATGAGACACGCAGCCCAATGCACACATGAGACACGCAGCCCAATGCACACATGAGACACGCAGCACAACGCACACATGAGACACGCAGCCCAATGCACACATGAGACACGCAGCCCAATGCACACATGAGACACGCAGCCCAATGCACACATGAGACACGCAGCCCAATGCACACATGAGACACGCAGCCCAATGCACACATGAGACACGCAGCACAATGCACACATGAGACACGCAGCACAATGCACACATGAGACACGCAGCACAACGCACACATGAGACACGCAGCCCAATGCACACATGAGACACGCAGCACAATGCACACATGAGACACGCAGCACAATGCACACATGAGACACGCAGCCCAATGCACACATGAGACACGCAGCCCAATGCACACATGAGACACGCAGCCCAATGCACACATGAGACACGCAGCACAACGCACACATGAGACACGCAGCACAATGCACACATGAGACACGCAGCACAATGCACACATGAGACACGCAGCCCAATGCACACATGAGACACGCAGCACAATGCACACATGAGACACGCAGCCCAATGCACACATGAGACACGCAGCACAATGCACACATGAGACACGCAGCCCAATGCACACATGAGACACGCAGCACAATGCACACATGAGACACGCAGCCCAATGCACACATGAGACACGCAGCCCAATGCACACATGAGACACGCAGCACAATGCACACATGAGACACGCAGCCCAATGCACACATGAGACACGCAGCACAACGCACACATGAGACACGCAGCCCAATGCACACATGAGACACGCAGCCCAATGCACACATGAGACACGCAGCACAACGCACACATGAGACACGCAGCACAATGCACACATGAGACACGCAGCCCAATGCACACATGAGACACGCAGCACAATGCACACATGAGACACGCAGCACAATGCACACATGAGACACGCAGCACAACGCACACATGAGACACGCAGCACAATGCACACATGAGACACGCAGCCCAATGCACACATGAGACACGCAGCACAACGCACACATGAGACACGCAGCACAATGCACACATGAGACACGCAGCCCAATACACACATGAGACACGCAGCCCAATGCACACATGAGACACGCAGCACAATGCACACATGAGACACGCAGCCCAATGCACACATGAGACACGCAGCACAATGCACACATG
>JANIIK010002703.1:0-15000 GCA_027704905.1 Muraenolepis orangiensis | reverse complement strand
GGAGGGGAGGAGAGAGAGGAGGGGAGGAGAGGAGGAGGGAGAGGAGGAGGAGAGGAGGAGAGGAGGAGAGGAGGAGAGAGGAGAGGAGGGGAGAGGAGGGAGGAGAGAGGAGGGAGGGAGAGGAGGAAGAGAGGAGGAGAGGAGGAGGAGAGGAGAGGAGGAAAGGAGAGGGGAGGGAGAGGAGGAGAGAGGGGGAGAGGAGAGAGGAGGAGGAGAGGAGAGGAGAGGAGGAGGGAGGAGGGAGAGGAGAGGAGAGGAGAGGAGAGGAGAGGAGAGGAGAGGAGAGGAGAGGAGAGGAGAGGAGAGGAGAGGGAGGAGAGGAGAGGAGAGGAGAGGAGAGGAGAGGAGAGGAGAGGAGAGGAGGGGAGGAGGAGAGGAGGAGAGGAGAGGAGGGGAGAGGAGGGGAGAGGAGAGGAGAGGAGGAGGGAGGGAGGAGGAGGGGAGAGGAGAGAGAGAGGAGGAGGAGGAGGAGGAGAGGAGGAGGAGAGAGGAGAGGAGGGGAGAGGAGGAGGAGAGGAGGAGGGGAGAGGAGAGGGAGAGAGGAGGGGAGGAGAGGAGGAGGGAGAGGAGAGGAGGTGAGGGGAGAGGAGGAGGAGAGGAGGAGAGGAGGAGAGGAGGATAGGAGGGGAGAGGAGGGGAGGAGAGGAGGAGGGAGAGAGGAGAGGAGAGGAGAGGAGAGGAGAGGAGAGGAGAGGAGAGGAGAGGAGAGGAGAGGAGAGGAGAGGAGGGAGGAGAGGAGGAGGGGAGGAGAGGAGGAGTGGAGAGGAGGAGGAGAGGAGGAGAGGAGGAGAGGAGGAGAGGAGGAGAGGAGGAGAGGAGGGGAGAGGAGAGGAGGAGGAGAGGAGGGAGAGGAGGGGAGGAGAGAGGAGGGAGAGGGGAGAGGAGAGAAGAGAGGAGGAGAGGAGGGAGAGGAGAGGAGGAAAGGAGAGGTGAGGGGAGAGGAGGAGAGAGGGGAGGAGGAGAGAGGAGGAGGAGAGGAGAGGAGAGGAGAGGAGGAGGGGAGGAGGGAGAGGAGAGGAGGGGAGAGGAGGAGGAGAGGAGGAGAGGAGAGGAGGGAGGAGGAGGGGAGGAGAGGAGGAGGGGAGAGGAGAGGAGGGGAGAGGAGGAGGAGAGGAGGAGAGGAGGAGAGAGGAGAGGAGGGGAGAGGAGGGGAGAGGGGAGGGAGGAGAGGACGAGGGGAGAGGAGAGGAGAGGAGGAGAAGAGGAGAGGAGGGGAGAGGAGAGGAGGGAGAGAGAGAGGAGAGGAGAGGAGGAGTGGAGGTGAGGAGGAGGGGAGAGGAGAGGAGAGGAGGAGGGGAGGAGAGGAGGAGAGGAGGAGGGGAGAGGAGAGGAGGGGAGAGGAGGAGGAGAGGAGGAGAGGAGGAGGGGAGAGGAGAGGAGGGGAGAGGAGAGGAGGGGAGAGGAGGGAGAGGAGGAGGGGAGGAGAGGAGGAGGGGAGAGGAGAGGAGGGAGGAGGAGAGGAGGAGGAGAGGAGGAGAGGAGGAGAGGAGGGGAGAGGAGGATGGGAGGAGAGGAGGAGGGGAGAGGAGAGGGGAGAGGAGGAGAGTAGGAGGGAGAGAGGAGGAGGAGAGGAGGAGAGGAGGGGAGAGGAGAGGAGGGGAGAGGAGGGGAGAGGAGGAGGGGAGGAGAGGAGGAGGGGAGAGGAGAGGAGAGGAGAGGGGAGGAGGGGAGAGGAGAGGAGGGGGAGAGGAGAGAGGAGAGAGGAGGAGGAGAGGAGGGAGAGAGGAGGGGAGAGGAGAGAGGAGGGAGAGAGAGGAGGAGGGGAGAGAGAGGAGGAGAGGAGGAGAGGAGGGGAGAGGAGAGGAGGGAGGAGAGGAGGAGGAGAGGCGGAGAGGAGGAGAGGAGGAGGGGAGAGGAGAGGGAGAGGAGGAGAGGAGGGAGAGGAGGAGAGGAGGGAGAGGAGGAGGAGAGGGAGGGAGGAGGAGGGAGAGGAGAGGAGGGGAGGAGGAGAGAGGAGGGGGAGGGAGAGAGGGAGGAGAGGAGGAGAGGGAGGGAGAGGAGGAGTGGAGAGGGAGAGAGGAGGAGAGAGGAGAGAGAGGAGAGGGAGAGGAGGGGAGGAGAGGAGGAGGAGAGGAGAGGAGGGGAGAGAGAGGAGGGAGAGGAGGGGAGAGGGGAGGGAGAGGAGGAGAGAGGAGGGAGGGGAGAGCGGAGGGAGGGGAGAGGAGGAGGAGAGGAGGAGAGGAGGGGAGAGGAGGGAGGAGAGGAGGAGGGGAGAGGAGAGGAGGGGAGAAGAGGAGGGGAGAGGAGGGGAGAGGAGGAGGGAGGAGAGAGGAGGGAGGGGAGAGGAGGAGGAGAGGAGGAGAGGAGGGGAGAGGAGAGGAGGAGAGGAGGAGAGGAGAGGGGAGGGGAGAGAGGAGAGAGGAGAGAGGAGGGGAGGGGAGAGAGGAGGAGAGGAGAGAGGAGGGGAGAGGAGAGAGGAGGGAGGAGAGGAGGAGGAGAGAGGAGAGGAGGGGAGAGAGGAGGAGAGGAGGAGAGGAGAGAGGAGGAGGGGAAGGGGAGGGGAGGAGGGGAGGAGAGGAGGAGAGGAGGGTGGAGGGGAGGGAGGAGGAGGGGAGGAGAGGAGAGGAGAGGGGAGGGAGGAGAGGAGAGGAGGAGAGGAGGGTTGGAGGGGAGGGAGGAGGAGGGGAGGGGAGGGGAGAAGGAGAGGAGGGAGAGAGGAGGAGAGGAGGGCGGGGGAGAAGGGAGGAGAGAGGGAGGAGGGAGGGGAGGAGGAGAGGAGAGGAGAGGAGGAGGAGGATGGGAGGAGAGGAGGAGAGAGAGAGGAGGAGGTGGAGGGGGGAGGAGGGGAGAGGAGGAGAGGAGGGAGGGGAGGAGGGGAGGAGGGGAGAGGAGGAGAGGAGGGGAGAGGAGGGGAGAGGAGGAGGGGAGGAGAGGAGGAGGGGAGAGGAGAGGAGAGGAGGAGGGGAGGAGAGGAGGAGGGGAGAGGAGAGGAGGGGAGAGGAGGAGGAGAGGAGGAGAGGAGGAGGGGAGAGGAGGAGGAGGGGAGAGGAGAGGAGGAGGGGAGGAGAGGAGGAGAGGAGGAGAGGAGAGGGAGGGGATGAGAGGGGAGGAGAGGAGAAGAGGAGGGTTGGAGTGGAGAGGAGAGGAGGAGGAGGAGGGGAGGAGGGTTGGAGGGATGGGATAGGAGGGGAGGAGGAGAGGATAGGGGAGGGGAGAGGAGGAGAGTAGGAGGGGAGGGGAGAGGAGGAGGAGAGGAGGAGGGGAGAGGAGAGGAGGGGAGGAGGAGAGGAGAGGGGAGGGGAGAGGAGGAGAGTAGGAGGGGATGGGAGAGGAGGAGGGGAGGGGGAGAGGAGGAGGGGAGGAGAGGAGGAGAGGACAGGGGAGGGGAGGGAGGGGAGGGAGAGGAGGAGAGGAGGGTTGGAGGGGAGGAGGAGGGGAGGAGAGGAGGAGAGGAGAGGAGAGGGGAGGAGGACTCAACAAATAACTTTAGGTCAGGGAAAAAACTTCCACCTTAACTGCCCTTGAACATTTAGTATCCTGTAGAAAACTTTTATTCTAGTTAAAGAATAACCATCCCTCCTGTCAGCCTGAGACTGAGTGGGAGGCAGAGACTCCACATCATCACTGAAGTCAGAGTCTTCACTGTCATTGTCGACCGCCTGCTCTGGTTGGCACTCTATTTTTGCTCTAGAGTCAGATTGACTGACCTCAGTCTTCCTTTTTTGGGCAATTTTGGTACCATCAGCATCAAGTTCCATTTCCTCCTCATTTATGATACACTCTGCTTCTTCAGTAGCTAGTCCAGCCCGTTTGCCTAGTCTGGTTCTTTCTTCACCTCTGACCCCTGCCTTCTGACCTCCCACTTCTTCACCCTCCTCGACCACAGTGACCTTCTCAACAGCCTTCGCTTTCCCCTTTGTAGCCATTTTTCCCCCATTAACATTCGCATTTAATCCTGCCTCCACTACCAAACCTCTCCTCTCCTCCTGCACCTGCTCACCCTGTTCCTCCCCCTCTACCAGGTCTCTCCCCTCCCCCTGCTCACCCTGTTCTGCCCCCTCTACCAGGTCTCTCCCCTCCCCCTGCTCACCCTGTTCTGCCCCCTCTACCAGGTCTCTCCCCTCCCCCTGCTCACCCTGTTCTCCCCCTCTACCAGGTCTCTCCCCTCCCCCTGCTCACCCTGTTCTCCCCCTCTACCAGGTCTCTCCCCTCCCCCTGCTCACCCTGTTCTGCCCCCTCTACCAGGTCTCTCCCCTCCCCCTGCTCACCCTGTTCTGCCCCCTCTACCAGGTCTCTCCCCTCCCCCTGCTCACCCTGTTCTGCCCCCTCTACCAGGTCTCTCCCCTCCCCCTGCTCACCCTGTTCTGCCCCCTCTACCAGGTCTCTCCCCTCCCCCTGCTCACCCTGTTCCTCCCCCTCTACCAGGTCTCTCCCCTCCCCCTGCTCACCCTGTTCTGCCCCCTCTACCAGGTCTCTCCCCTCCTCCTGCTCACCCTGTTCTGCCCCCTCTACCAGGTCTCTCCCCTCCCCCTGATCACCCTGTTCCTCCCCCTCTACCAGGTCTCTCCCCTCCCCCTGCTCACCCTGTCCTGCCCCCTCTACCAGGTCTCTCCCCTCCCCACCATTTCCTATCTCCTCTGAAGTTATATAAATAATATAATCAAAGTCATCCACTCTAAAACTCATGGATAAATTCAGATCACTTTTTTCATTTTTCAAAATCATGAAAACCTGTCTTCTGAAAGATACCACATGCTTTAGCAGAGGGGATTTACATCCCAGAGAAATCATTTTCACCGGGGAAACTATCTGACCGTGTCTAGCCAGCTCTCTTTCCAGAGCCTCATTCCTGATAAAGGAGGAACGTTGGATATAATTATCCTTTGTGCTGGACTTACTAGTGGAAACACGGGGGTAAAGGAGTCCTGAACTACCACTCCCTGCTCCACAATCCAATTCACTTTATCCACACAATCCAAAAAAATTACAACTGCATTGTTCATCCGCGATGCAGATTTCACACCGTCGTGACCCACAACAGCTCCGACGGCTAAACTACACTCTTCCACGGTGCAGTTCAGTCCGGGGGAGAGCTTTACAGCGTGTCTGCGCGTCAGACGCTCCAAACCCATAGCTGCGGGCGGCATGCCAACCAGCAGAGCTGGTGGCCGCTACTCGCTCCAAAACACACCAAACACTCAACTAACAACACTGACAAACGACAAACAAAACGTACATATATATAGATACACAGAACAAAGATAGAAATCACTTTCAGAAAGTTTTAACTCACGCAAACCGCTCACTCATACATACCACCTCGCTCCCAAACACTCGCTCCGAAACACGCATGCGCAGAGAGAGAGAGAGAGAGAGAGAGAGAGAGAGAGAGAGAGAGAGAGAGAGAGAGAGAGAGAGAGAGAGAGAGAGAGAGAGAGAGAGAGAGAGAGAGAGAGAGAGAGAGAGAGAGAGAGAGAGAGAGAGAGAGATGAATGATGAGTGTGATTAAACAACGAGACGAGAAAAAGGGTAAGTCCTCATACACTTTATACAATATATAAACAATACAAGCAATAAATGATTTTCTTAACACACACACACACACACACACACACACACACACACACACACACACACGTGCACACATATACACAGACGCATTTACAAACACACACACAAAGATACACAAACAAAAACACAGAAATACACACACAAACACACAGCAATACACACACACATTTATGAATAAAGACACAATACACACACACACACACACACACACACACACACACAGCAATACACACACATTTATGAATAAAGACACAATACACGCACACACATAGAAAAAATACATACACACACATAGAAATACACAGACACAAATACAACCACACATACACACACATTTATATAATAACCCACGCACACATATACAGTATACACACACACACACACACATATATAAATACCCACACATATATAAATGCACACACACACACACACACACACACACAGAAACACATACACACACATATACAAATACACACACACATTTTTCTATACGTATATACACACATACAAACGCACACAGTCACACACACACACACATAGAACCACAAATACACACACACACACATATTTAGAAAAACCCACACATATAGAAATTCACACACATACAACACAAAAAAACACACACAAACACACACACCATATGTATATACACACACACACACTTATATAAATATACTCACATTTACATTCACATTTACATTTAGGGCATTTGACGCTTTTATCCAAAGCGACTTACAAGGAGTACATTAGTTGAAGCAGACAATAGCACACACTGACACACTGAGGTACGCAAACATAAAAATACAGCAGTTCACAAGTATTAATATTAACAAGATGAATAACACACACACACACACATTTATGCACACACACACACATATAATAATAATAATAATAATAATATTAATACATTTTATTTATAAGCGCACTTTTCATTTCATATGTATATACATAAACGTACACATGCATCCACACACACACACACACACACACTTACTTATATACATATATACACACACTGTCACGATGGCTATTCACCCTGTCTCCACTAGAGGGCAGCATCAACCCTCATTCACGTCTCCCCACACCTGCAGCACATTAGAATCAACCTGCCTATTAAAGCCTACCCCGCACACTCTGACTTTACCAGATTGTTCCTGATGACAAAGACTCTCCAGCGTTTACCCGGACTGATTCCCGTTGCTGACCCTGCCTGCCCCGGACCTGCCACGGACCTGCCCGCCTCACCTGGTTCCTGATCCACCGCCTGTCCTTGACTACGCCTCCACCTGTCCCTGCCTGGTTCCTGACCACCTGCCTGTCCCTGACTACGTCTCTGCCTGTCCCTGCCTGGTTCCTGATCACCTGCCTGTCCCTGACTACGTCTCTGCCTGTCCCTGCCTGGTTCCTGACCACCTGCCTGTCCCTGACTACGTCTCTGCCTGTCCCTGCCTGGTTCCTGACCACCTCCTGTCCCTGACTACGTCTCTGCCTGTCCCTGCCTGGTTCCTGACCACCTGCCTGTCCCTGACTACGTCTCTGCCTGTCCCTGCCTGGTTCCTGATCACCTGCCTGTCCCTGACTACGTCTCTGCCTGTCCCTGCCTGGTTCCTGACCACCTGCCTGTCCCTGACTACGTCTCTGCCTGTCCCTGCCTGGTTCCTGATCACCTCCTGTCCCTGACTACGTCTCTGCCTGTCCCTGCCTGGTTCCTGGTCACCTCCTGTCCCTGACTACGTCTCTGCCTGTCCCTGCCTGGTTCCTGGTCACCTCCTGTCCCTGACTACGTCTCTGCCTGTCCCTGCCTGGTTCCTGGTCACCTCCTGTCCCTGACTACGTCTCTGTCATATACGTATATGTGTATATGTATATAAATGTTTATATACATATACACACACACACACACATATGTAAATGCTCACACACACTTATTTATATACAAATACAAATATAAAAACACACAAACATACATATTTATAAATAAACACACATACACATAGTGTAATACACATACATACAGACACACACAAACACACATATTTATAAACATACACACACACACAGACATACTCAAACATATAGAAATACACACACAGACATAAAAATACACACACATATACGCACACACATACACACATCTTAAAACACACACACACACACACATGAGTTAGTAGCAGGGATCCTGGTTGATCTTCTGGTCATCAATACAAGTGGTCCATGGGAACAGATACTGATGGTCCTGTTGGGACTTTAAAGTGAATATTGATTCCTTGTGTTGGGAACACGTATTAAAGACATGTCCTCACCTGTTGAGGATTTAGAACGTCTGCTATTCTCTTATTGGAGTCCTTCTGTTTATTGAGGACATGGGAGGGACCATTGATTCTGTTGTTTGTTCATAAAGCCTCAAGGGGAGGAACAGTCACTAGATCACACTGGATGTTGTGCTGCTTTGGGACCACCATTGTTCCCCTTTCTTCACTTGAAATCCTCCAAGAGTACCACATGTTTCTCCTATGACCTCTGACCCCTACCTGCTCCTTAATGACCTCTGACCCCTACCTGCTCCTTAATGACCTCTGACCCCTACCTGCTCCTTAATGACCCCTGACCCCTACCTGCTCCTTAATGACCTCTGACCCCTACCTGGTCCTTAATAACCCCTGACCCCTACCTGCTCCTTAATAACCCCTGACCCCTACCTGCTCCTTAATGACCTCTAACCCCTACCTGCTTCTTAATCACATGTATTCACTGTCATACACTATCTTTGTATGAAGCTGTCTGATAAATGATTAATAAATCAGAAGCCATGTTTTATTAATATCTGTTATTGCACCACTAGGGGGCGCTGAATCCACCACCTTAAGGCCAACATGATTAGGGTAAAGGAGACACAGGTGTGTGTGTGTGGTGTAGGTTTTTGGACTGGTGCTCAACACACACACACACACACACACACACACACAGTCAGTGACCAGAAGAAGAGAGCCAACACAAGACTTAATGAAAGGTTCATTCAGGGTAGGTTTGTTGAACGGTATGTTAAAGATGTTTGGGTAACTGATAACTGATATATTGATAACCCCACACATGCATCCACTGTTCCAGTAATGATCAACAACAGACAGAACCCTAGCAGCTATTTCCTCTACAAGTTATTATAACCCTGAAGATATATTAATGTCACGTAATATTCATAACACCTAAACCCCAAATAAGCTCTATGTTTCTATGTAGGCCTTCCATGACTCTGAAGTCTCACTTAACCGTCATGCTTTAACATCCAGGGCCGATGCATTTAAACATCACAAGTCTATTAAGAATCAAACCTTTAATGACCTGAGAAGTGGTGTATCACAGACTGACCCTGATATCCTGGTGGACAGAAACGGGTCTTGAACATAACTCTGAGGTTTCCTACGTGACGCTGGATATGTTCATCTGTTACTGTTTAAACTGATGTCACAGTACCCAATTAGTTTGAGTTAATTGCTCTGAAAGTTAACTTGGTAATAATACATTCCGGTGATGAGTGTATACAGACCACCCTCAGCTGTCTCTAGTTCAATTCATAAACTAGCAGACTTCCGTACTGCGTACAATAACTCAGCCACGCTGGTTCTTGGTGACTTTCCCTCCAGTTGGTGGATGAACGATGCACATGGTTTAGAGGAGATGTGAGACCATCTCCATCTGTCACAGCTGATTGATGAGCCATTCTGTCCAATAGGCAGGACACAATGACTCTGGAGTTTAGAAATGTAAACACTTTAAATGAACATCAAGCTCTAGGATTGATACTTAATGAAATGTAAACACTTTAAATGAACATCAAGCTCTAGGATTGATACTTAATGAAATATAAACACTTTAAATGAACATCAAGCTCTAGGATTGATACTTAATGAAATGTAAACACTTTAAATGAACATCAAGCTCTAGGATTGATACTTAATGAAATGTAAACACTTTAAATGAACGTCAAGCTCTAGGATTGATACTTAATGAAATGTAAACACTTTAAATGAACATCGAGCTCTAGGATTGATACTTAATGAAATATAAACACTTTAAATGAACATCAAGCTCTAGGATTGATACTTAATGAAATATAAACACTTTAAATGAACATCAAGCTCTAGGATTGATACTTAATGAAATGTAAACACTTTAAATGAACATCAAGCTCTAGGATTGATACTTAATGAAATATAAACACTTTAAATGAACATCAAGCTCTAGGATTGATACTTAATGAAATGTAAACACTTTAAATGAACATCAAGCTCTAGGATTGATACTTAATGAAATATAAACACTTTAAATGAACATCAAGCTCTAGGATTGATACTTAATGAAATGTAAACACTTTAAATGAACATCGAGCTCTAGGATTGATACTAATGTGACCGACCCAAGCCCAGGGCTTACTGTATTGACACAGCGCCACCTCCTGTGTGGAGGAGTCAAACCTTAATATGAGCTGGTGAGGAGTTCTATATAGAGCCAATGTTCCCCACTAGAAGGTGTTCAAATGAATGAGTGAGAGGAAAAGACTGCATACCAAAAGTAAATGGCTTTAACCTCACGGGGTTCTATTAAACACATGGGCATGA
This sequence comes from Muraenolepis orangiensis, assembly GCA_027704905.1. Taxonomy (NCBI): domain Eukaryota; kingdom Metazoa; phylum Chordata; class Actinopteri; order Gadiformes; family Muraenolepididae; genus Muraenolepis; species Muraenolepis orangiensis. Next base: position 4,870 of record JANIIK010002703.1, on the reverse strand, counting down.
CCCAGCACAGAGGAGACAGACCACACCCATAATCACATGGACTGTGTTTCAATGGGCAGTGGTGGTAGGACCCAGAACGCAGACCAAAGACCAGTGAAGTGATAACGTGAGGCTTTATTAAAGTAAACACAACCATAGAGCGATGGGGGACAGGCCAGGGGTCTGCACACCGGGAGGTCCATCAGCGGAGTACCGACAGGTAGGAGACAGGCGAGTGTATTTACCAGAAGGCTGGTACGGTGTCATCGAGGGAGTACAACGTACCATCTAGCACAGAAGTAAAGGAACGCCAGGGTATATGTACCCCCAGGGGAGGGGATTAACCTAATCAGCAATTGCCGACAGGTGCGTTGGTGCGCCACCAAAACCCGCGCCTTGGCCACGCCCCCTGTCACCCACCGTAACCGGGACAGACTGAACACGTTCAAAATAACCACAAGACAAAACAAATACATCAAAGATGAGCACCACACGTCTAAGAGGGCACTCAACAAAAGACACACAAAGCAATGCACACATGAGACACGCAGCCCAATGCACACATGAGACACGCAGCCCAATGCACACATGAGACACGCAGCCCAATGCACACATGAGACACGCAGCCCAATGCACACATGAGACACGCAGCACAATGCACACATGAGACACGCAGCCCAATGCACACATGAGACACGCAGCACAATGCACACATGAGACACGCAGCCCAATGCACACATGAGACACGCAGCACAATGCACACATGAGACACGCAGCACAATGCACACATGAGACACGCAGCCCAATGCACACATGAGACACGCAGCCCAATGCACACATGAGACACGCAGCCCAATGCACACATGAGACACGCAGCCCAATGCACACATGAGACACGCAGCCCAATGCACACATGAGACACGCAGCACAATGCACACATGAGACACGCAGCCCAATGCACACATGAGACACGCAGCACAATGCACACATGAGACACGCAGCACAATGCACACATGAGACACGCAGCACAATGCACACATGAGACACGCAGCACAATGCACACATGAGACACGCAGCACAATGCACACATGAGACACGCAGCACAATGCACACATGAGACACGCAGCCCAATGCACACATGAGACACGCAGCACAATGCACACATGAGACACGCAGCACAATGCACACATGAGACACGCAGCACAATGCACACATAAGACACGCAGCACAATGCACACAAAGCACACAGAATAATGTCCCGTCTAACTAGTGATCTAAGCGGTATGCGTCGTCACAATAACCATTTAGTATGGGAAAAACAGTGATTGCAGGAGATGCCTGAAACAAAGGAAACATACATAAACGTCCTATCTAATACACAAACACATTTAGATTTACTACACAACAATTCATATATATTTCCCTTTTACCCAAACAAACCTTGTTAAAATTCCAGTTAAAACACTGGACACATGTGTTGCCAGTCCGTCCCTCCTGCTCCATCGCCTTAAGCACAAAGCACAACACTAGTGAGGACTGTGAAGCGACAGGATCCTGGACTAGATATAAAACATGGAAAAACGGTGCATCAAGCTATAAAAGATCAATAGTTAGAACGTTATCCTGCTTACCGACGACGTCTTTCACCGCCGGCAACAACAAACTGAGGCAATCAGTTCAACCTGCTTTAGCCGGTGAGCCCCAGTCTCTCTGCTCCTCTCCCCTCCTCTCACCCCTCAGGCCCCAGTCTCTCTGCTCCTCTCCCCTCCTCTCACCCCTCAGGCCCCAGTCTCTCTGCTCCTCTCCCCTCCTCTCACCCCTCAGGCCCAGTCTCTCTGCTCCCCTCCCCTCCTCTCACCCAGACCCCAGTCTCTCTGCTCCTCTCCCCTCCTCTCACCCAGACCCCAGTCTCTCTGCTCCTCTCCCCTCCTCTCACCAAGGCTCCAGTCTCTCTGCTCCTCTCCCCTCCTCTCACCCAGGCCCCAGTCTCTCTGCTCCTCTCCCCTCCTCTCACCCAGACCCCAGTCTCTCTGCTCCTCTCCCCTCCACTCACCCCTCAGGCCCCAGTCTCTCTGCTCCTCTCCCCTCCTCTCACCCAGGCCCCAGTCTCTCTGCTCCTCTCCCCTCCTCTCACCCAGACCCCAGTCTCTCTGCTCCTCTCCCCTCCACTCACCCCTCAGGCCCCAGTCTCTCTGCTCCTCTCCCCTCCTCTCACCCAGGCCCCAGTCTCTCTGCTCCTCTCCCCTCCTCTCACCCCTCAGGCCCCAGTCTCTCTGCTCCTCTCCCCTCCTCTCACCCAGGCCCCAGTCTCTCTGCTCCTCTCCCCTCCTCTCACCCAGGCCCCAGTCTCTCTGCTCCTCTCCCCTCCTCTCACCCAGGCCCCAGTCTCTCTGCTCCTCTCCCCTCCTCTCACCCCTCAGGCCCCAGTCTCTCTGCTCCTCTCCCCTCCTCTCACCCAGACCCCAGTCTCTCTGCTCCTCTCCCCTCCTCTCACCCAGACCCCAGTCTCTCTGCTCCTCTCCCCTCCTCTCACCCAGGCCCCAGTCTCTCTGCTCCTCTCCCCTCCTCTCACCCCTCAGGCCCCAGTCTCTCTGCTCCTCTCCCCTCCTCTCACCCAGACCCCAGTCTCTCTGCTCCTCTCCCCTCCTCTCACCCAGGCCCCAGTCTCTCTGCTCCTCTCCCCTCCTCTCACCCCTAGGCCCCAGTCTCTCTGCTCCTCTCCCCTCCTCTCACCCAGGCCCCAGTCTCTCTGCTCCTCTCCCCTCCTCTCACCCCTCAGGCCCCAGTCTCTCTGCTCCTCTCCCCTCCTCTCACCCCTCAGGCCCCAGTCTCTCTGCTCCTCTCCCCTCCTCTCACCCAGGCCCCAGTCTCTCTGCTCCTCTCCCCTCCTCTCACCCCTCAGGCTCCAGTCTCTCTGCTCCTCTCCCCTCCTCTCACCCCTCAGGCCCCAGTCTCTCTGCTCCTCTCCCCTCCTCTCACCCAGACCCCAGTCTCTCTGCTCCTCTCCCCTCCTCTCACCCCTCAGGCCCCAGTCTCTCTGCTCCTCTCCCCTCCTCTCACCCCTCAGGCCCCAGTCTCTCTGCTCCTCTCCCCTCCTCTCACCCAGACCCCAGTCTCTCTGCTCCTCTCCCCTCCTCTCACCCCTCAGACCCCAGTCTCTCTGCTCCTCTCCCCTCCTCTCACCCAGACCCCAGTCTCTCTGCTCCTCTCCCCTCCTCTCACCCAGACCCCAGTCTCTCTGCTCCTCTCCCCTCCTCTCACCCCTCAGACCCCAGTCTCTCTGCTCCTCTCCCCTCCTCTCACCCAGACCCCAGTCTCTCTGCTCCTCTCCCCTCCTCTCAACCCTCAGGCCCCAGTCTCTCTGCTCCTCTCCCCTCCTCTCACCCTCAGGCCCCAGTCTCTCTGCTCCTCTCCCCTCCTCTCACCCCTCAGGCCCCAGTCTCTCTGCTCCTCTCCCCTCCTCTCACCCCTCAGGCCCCAGTCTCTCTGCTCCTCTCCCCTCCTCTCACCCCTCAGGCCCCAGTCTCTCTGCTCCTCTCCCCTCCTCTCACCCAGGCCCCAGTCTCTCTGCTCCTCTCCCCTCCTCTCACCCCTCAGGCTCCAGTCTCTCTGCTCCTCTCCCCTCCTCTCACCCCTCAGGCCCCAGTCTCTCTGCTCCTCTCCCCTCCTCTTACCCAGACCCCAGTCTCTCTGCTCCTCTCCCCTCCTCTCACCCCTCAGGCCCCAGTCTCTCTGCTCCTCTCCCCTCCTCTCACCCCTCAGGCCCCAGTCTCTCTGCTCCTCTCCCCTCCTCTCACCCTCAGGCCCCAGTCTCTCTGCTCCTCTCCCCTCCTCTCACCCTCAGGCCCCAGTCTCTCTGCTCCTCTCCCCTCCTCTCACCCAGACCCCAGTCTCTCTGCTCCTCTCCCCTCCTCTCACCCAGACCCCAGTCTCTCTGCTCCTCTCCCCTCCTCTCACCCCTCAGGCCCCAGTCTCTCTGCTCCTCTCCCCTCCTCTCACCCAGACCCCAGTCTCTCTGCTCCTCTCCCCTCCTCTCACCCTCAGGCCCCAGTCTCTCTGCTCCTCTCCCCTCCTCTCACCCCTCAGGCCCCAGTCTCTCTGCTCCTCTCCCCTCCTCTCACCCAGGCCCCAGTCTCTCTGCTCCTCTCCCCTCCTCTCACCCAGGCTCCAGTCTCTCTGCTCCTCTCCCCTCCTCTCACCCAGGCCCCAGTCTCTCTGCTCCTCTCCCCTCCTCTCACCCCTCAGGCCCCACAGTCTCTCTGCTCCTCTCCCCTCCTCTCACCCAGACCCCAGTCTCTCTGCTCCTCTCCCCTCCTCTCACCCAGACCCCAGTCTCTCTGCTCCTCTCCCCTCCTCTCACCCAGACCCCAGTCTCTCTGCTCCTCTCCCCTCCTCTCACCCAGACCCCAGTCTCTCTGCTCCTCTCCCCTCCTCTCACCCAGGCCCCAGTCTCTCTGCTCCTCTCCCCTCCTCTCACCCCTCAGGCTCCAGTCTCTCTGCTCCTCTCCCCTCCAGCAGGAGGCTCCCCCCACCGGACCCAGCCCTCATACACACACACTTACACACTAATACTCATATTTATACTTATACTTATATTGAGACTTATTGTGTCGTCTGTCCTGTGTTGTTTTTCACGTTCCTGTGTTGCTCCGGACCCCCGTGTCTAATTCCTATCCGTGTTTCTCCAACGCTATACGCCAAGAAACCACTTTCTGATTCTGATCAAACCATGATTCAACGTTTCCACCAAGCACCACCAGGGGCGCTAAATTCATATGTGTGTGTGTGTGTTTGTGTGTGTGTGTGTGTGATTTCACTCTTCTAACAAAAAGGTAGCAGGGAAGATACAGAGAGAGTTGGAGAGAGACAGAGAGAGTTGTTTTTCCAGCTT
>JANIIK010002701.1:17500-18959 GCA_027704905.1 Muraenolepis orangiensis | reverse complement strand
ACTATTCTTTTTTATGTCAAATTGTTCAGAAGAATAAACCTCAATAAATATATAGAGATTATGAAATCAGCCAATGAGGCAAATAGTGTTCTCCATTCTTCAGCCTGTAACCTTTAGACCTTAGAGAGAGAGAGAGAGAGAGAGAAAGAAAGAGAGAGAGAGAGAGAGAGAGAGAGAAAGAGAAAGAGAAAGAGAAAGAGAAAGAGAGAGAGAGAGAGAGAGAGAGAGAGAGAGAGAGAGAGAGAGAGAAAAAAAACTCTTTCTGTCTCTCTCTGTCTCTCTCTCTCTATTATTATTATAATTATTATTATAACCAAGGAACCCTCGGTACAATATAACTTTACTTTGTCCACCACCTGTGTTCCCTTAAAAACACCTCCTGGGTTCCCTTAAAAACACCACCTGGGTTCCCTTAAAAACACCACCTGTGTTCCCAAAAACCCCCCTGGGTTCCCTTAAAAACACTACCTGGGTTCCCCAAAACACCACCTGGGTTCCCCAAAACACCACCTGGGTTCCCCAAAACATCACCTGGGTCCCATTAAAAACGCCACCTGTGTTCCCCAAAACACCACCTTGGTTCCTAAAAACACCACCTTGGTTGCCAAAAACACCACCTGGGTTCCCCAAAACACCACCTAGGTTCCTGAAACACCACCTGGGTTCCTGAAACACCACCTGGGTTCCCAAAACCCCCACCTGGGTCCCCTTAAAAACACCACCTGTGTTTCCCAAAACACCACCTGTGTTCCCCAAAACACCACCTGGGTTCGAAAAAACACCACCTGGGTTCCCCAAAAAAACACCAAGGTTCCTGAAACACCACCTGGGTTCCCAGAAAACACCACCTGGGTTCCCAAAAAAACACCACCTAGGTTCCATTTAAACACCACCTGTGTTCCCCAAAACACCACCTTGGTTCCTAAAAACACCACCTGGGTTCCCAAAAACACCACTTTATTGTGTATAGTATTCTTATAGTATTGTGTTTTAGAATGTCCTACTGTGGGAGGGAATGGGGAGAAGCATTCCATAGTCTCTCTCTCTCTCTCTCTCTCTCTCTCTCTCTCTCTCTCTCTCTCTCTCTCTCTCTCTCTCTCTCTCTCTCTCTCTCTCTCTCTCTCTCTCTCTCCCCCTCCCCCACTCTCTCTCTCTCTCTCTCTCTCTCTCTCTCTCTCTCTCTCTCTCTCTCTCTCTCTCTCTCTCTCTCTCTCTCTCTCTCTCGGTGTACTGAGTGAGTTCTCTAACTTTGTCTCTTTCTATCAGTGTTGATGTCTTGTATGTAGTGTTGTGTTAGTGTGTGTTGAGTGTTATGTGTTGTTAGTTAGTGGTGTTTGACCACCTGGCATTATGCCCGTTGTCACCGGCCGGCCGAGGAGCGTCAGGCGGGCGGCTCCAGCTCACCTGACGTGACTCCTGTATTGGAGTCTGAATGGCTTGGCGTGCAGCAGTTTGCTGT
>JANIIK010002701.1:7500-12500 GCA_027704905.1 Muraenolepis orangiensis | reverse complement strand
CAGGTTATGTTTTTAAGGGAACCCAGGTGGGGGTTTTGCGAACCCAGGTGGTGTTTTAATGGAACCAAGGTGGTGTTTTTAAGGGAACCCATGTGGTGTTTTTGGGAACCCAGGTGGTGTTTTGGGGAACCTAGGTGGTGTTTTTGGGAACCCAGGTGGTGTTTTTGGGAACCCACGTGGTGTTTTTAAGGGAACCTAGGTGGTGTTTTTAAGGGAACCCATGTGGTATTTTTGGGAACACAGGTTGTGCTTTTGGGAACCCAGGTGCTGTATTCGCGAACCTAGGTGGTCTTTCAGGAACCCAGGTGGGATTTTTTTGGAAACCCAGGTGGTGTTTTTAAGGTGACCCTTGTAGTGTTTTTGGGAATATAGGTGGTGTTTTTTTGGGAACCCGGATGGTGTTTTTGGGAACCCAGGTGGTGTTTTTAAGGGGACCCAGGTGGGGGTTTTGGGAACCCAGGTGATGTTTTTGGGGACCCCAGGTGGTGTTTTTGGGAACCCAGGTGGTGTTTCAGGAACCCATGTGCTGTTTTGGGGAACCCAGGTGGTGTTTTTGGGAACACAGGTGGCGTTTTTAAAGGGACTCAGGTGGGGGTTTTGGGAACCCAGGTGGTGTGTTTGGGAACCCAGGGGGTGTTTTTGGGAACACAGGTTGTGTATTGAGGAACCCAGGTGGTGTTTTTGGAATCCAGATGGTGTTTTTTTGGGAACCCTGGTGGTGTTTTGGGGAACCCAGGTGGGGGTTATGGGAATCCAGGTTGTTTTTTTTTCAAACCCAGGTAATGTTTTTAAGGGAACCCAGGTGGGGGTTTTGGGAACCCAGGTGGTGTTTTAATGGAACCCAGGTGGTGTTTTTGGGAACCCAGGTGGTGTTTCAGGAACCCATGTGCTGTTTTTGGGAACCCAGGGGGTGTTTTGGGGATCCCAGGTGGGGGTTTTTGGAATCCAGGTGGTGTTTTTTGGAACCCAGGTGGTGTTTTTAAGGGAACCCAGGTGGGGGTTTTGGGAACCCAGGTGGTGTTTTAATGGAACCCAGGTTGTGTTTTTAAGGGAACCAAGGTGTTGTTTTGGGGAACGCAGGTGGGGGTTATGGGAATCCAGGTGGTGTTTTTGGGAACCCAGGTAATGTTTTTAAGGGAACCCAGGTGGGGGTTTTAGGAACCCAGGTGGTGTTTTAATGGAACCCAGGTGGTGTTTTTAAGGGAACCAAGGTGTTGTTTTTGGGAACACATGTGGTGTTTTTTGGAACCCAGGTGGTGTTTTTGGGAACCCAGGTGGTGTTTCAGGAACCCATGTGCTGTTTTTGGGAACCCAGGTGGGGGTTTTGGGAACCCAGGTGGTGTTTTAATGGAACCCAGGTTGTGTTTTTAAGGGAACCAAGATGTTGTTTTGGGGAACGCAGGTGGGGGTTATGGGAATCCAGGTGGTGTTTTTGGGAACCCAGGTGGTGTTTTTATGGGAACCATGGTGTTGTTTCTGGGAACACAGGTGGTGTTTTTGGGAACCCAGGTGGTGTTTCAGGAACCCATGTGCTGATTTTGGAAACCCAGGGGGTGTTTTGGGGAACCCAGGTGGGGGTTTTGGGAATCAAGGTGGTGTTTTTGGGAACCCAAGTGATGTTTTTAAGGGAACCCAGGTGGGGGTATTTGGGAACCCAGGTGGTGTTTTAATGGAACCCAGGTTGTGTTTTTAAGGGAAACAAGGTGTTGTTTTTGGGAACACAGGTTATGTTTTTTGGAACCAAGGTGGTGTTTTTGGGAACCCAGGTGGTGTTTCAGGAACCCAGGTGCTGTTTTGGGGAACCTAGGTGGTGATTTTTTGGGAACCCAGGTGGTGTTTTTGGGAACCCAGGGGTGTTTTGGGGATCCCAGGTGGGGGTTTTGGAACCCAGTGGGGGTTTAGGAACCCAGGTGGTGTTTTAATGGAACCCAGGTGGTGTTTTTAAGGGAACCAATGTGTTGTTTTTGGGAACACAGGTGGTGTTTCAGGAACCCAGGTGCTGTTTTGGGGAACCTAGGTGGTGTTTTTTTGGGAACCCACGTGGTGTTTTTTGGAACCCAGGTGGAGTTGTGTGGAACACAGCTGGTGTTTTTGGGAACCCAGGTGGTGTTTCAGGAACTGTGCTCGTTTTTTTTTGTTAGATATACCTAGGTTGTTAGGTAGGTAGTTAGATATACCTAGGTTGGTAGGTAGGTAGTTAGATATACCTAGGTTGGTAGGTAGGTAGTTAGATATACCTAAGTTGGTAGGTAGGTAGTTAGATATACCTAGGTTGTTAGGTAGGTAGTTAGATATACCTAGGTTGTTAGGTAGGTAGTTAGATATACCTAGGTTGGTAGGTAGGTAGTTAGATATACCTAGGTTGGTAGGTAGGTAGTTAGATATACCTAGGTTGTTAGGTAGGTAGTTAGATATACCTAGGTAGGTAGGTAGGTAGTTAGATATACCTAGGTTGTTAGGTAGGTAGTTAGATATACCTAGGTTGGTAGGTAGGTTGTTAGATATACCTAGGTTGGTAGGTAGGTAGTTAGATATACCTAGGTTGGTAGGTAGGTTGTTAGATATACCTAGGTTGTTAGGTAGGTAGTTAGATATACCTAGGTTGTTAGGTAGGTAGTTAGATATACCTAGGTTGGTAGGTAGGTAGTTAGATATACCTAGGTTGTTAGGTAGGTAGTTAGATATACCTAGGTTGGTAGGTAGGTAGTTAGATATACCTAGGTTGTTAGGTAGGTAGTTAGATATACCTAGGTTGTTAGGTAGGTAGTTAGATATATCTAGGTTGTTAGGTAGGTAGTTAGATATACCTAGGTAGGTAGATAGGTAAGTATATTTTTAAGGGAACCCAGGTGGTGTTTTTGGGAACCCAGACTGTGTTTTTGGGAACCCAGATTGTGTTTTTTGGTCAACCCAGGTGGTGTTTTTGGGAACACAGGTGGTGTTTTTGGGAACCCAGCTGGGGTTTTTGGGAAACCAGGTTGTGTTTTTAGGAACCCAGGTTGGGTTTTAGGGAACCCAGGTGGTGTTTATGGGAACCCAGATGGTGTTTTTGGGAACACAGGTGGTGTTTTTAAGGGAACCCAGATGGAGTTTTTGGGAACCCATGTGTGTTTTGGGGAACCCAAGGGGTGTTTTGGGGAAGCCAGATGGTGTTTTTTTGGGAACCCAGGTGGTGTTTTTAAGAACACAGGTGTTGTTTCTGGGGAACCCAGGTGGTGTTTTGGGGAACCCAGGTGGTGTTTTTAAGGGAACCCAGATGGTGTTTTTTAGGAACCCAGGTGGTGTTTTTAAGGGAACCCAGATGGTGTTTTTTAGGAACCCAGATTGTGTTTTTTGGGCAACACAGGTGGTGTTTTGGGGAACCCAGGTGGTGTTTTGGGGAACCCAGGTGGTGTTTTTAAGGGAACCCAGGTCATGTTTTTTGGGCATATATGTGGTGTTTTTTTGGGAACCCAGGTGGTGTTTTTAGGAGCTATGGTGGTGTTTTTGGGAACACAGGTGGGGTTTTTGGGAACCCAGGTGGTGTTTTTAAGGGAAAACAGGTGGGGTTTGGGGAACCCAGGTGGGGCTTAAGGGAACCCAAGTGGTGTTTTTAAGGGAACCCAGGTGGTGTTTTTGGAACCCAGGTTGTGTTTTTAATGGAAAACAGAAATCTCTCTCTCTCTCTCTCTCTCTCTCTCTCTATCTCTCTCTCTCTCTCTCTCTCTCTCTCTCTCTCTCTCTCTCTCTCTCTCTCTCTCTCTCTCTCTCTCTCTCTCTCTCTCTCTCTCTCTCTCTCTCTCTTTTACTGTCGTCTCTGTCTCTTTTACTGTATATTACTCTCTCTCTCTCTCTCTCTCTCTCTCTCTCTCTCTCTCTCTCTCTCTCTCTCTCTCTCTCTCTCTCTCTCTCTCTCTCTCTCTCTCTCTCTCTCTCTCTCTCTCTCTCTCTCTCTCTCTCTCTCTCTCTCTCTCTCTCTCTCTTTGGAGTGAGTGGTGGGGGCTGAGAGTGTGGAATAGGTGTGTGTTCTTTATTAAATGTTATTACTTGTGATCAGCGGTGTGGTTTAGAGGGGCACTGTGAGTGTTGCGGTGGTGTGTGTGTGTGTGTGAGTGTTGCGGTGGTGTTTGTTTGTTTGTGTGTTAGCGGGCGGCGTGCTTGGCGCTATGCTCCCCGCGGCGGAGGCTGAGAGGCTGAGTGTGTGTGTGTGTGTGTGTGTGTGTGTGTGTGTGTGTGTGTGTGTGTGTGTGTGTGTGTAAGTGACACAGTCTCTATTCCCTATTCACTGCTCCACACTGAGAACATATGTTGTATTTTCATTAGAGTATAGCTGGTATTCCCTAGACAGCCGCAGTCTCTAGATGTATTGCCTTTAAAAATTAATTGTGATTTTTTTTTACAATTTTGTCATCATAATATATCCCTTGCAAAACCTGCAGGAACACATGCTTATATTTCATAATAGTCATTCAATAATTCATCAGTTTACTTTTTAGCCATTCAGGAGACACTGGCATTCTGCATCGAACCCAAAACCTTTAGACAGGTACTATAGTCTCAAACCCTGGCCCCTACACCATCTCATAATAATACATTCACCAGTTGCCTAGCCTTTAGCCTTTAGCCAAGCCTTTAGCCTTTATCTTAGCCTTTAGCCTAGCCTGTAGCCTTTAGCCTTTAGCCTTTATCCTAGCCTTTAGCCTAGCCTGTAGCCTATAGCCTTTAGCCTTTATCCTAGCCTTTAGCCTAGCCTGTAGCCTTTAGCCTTTAGCCTTTATCCTAGCCTTTAGCCTAGCCTGTAGCCTTTAGCCTTTAGCCTTTATCCTAGCCTTTAGCCTAGCCTGTAGCCTTTAGCCTTTAGCCTTTATCCTAGCCTTTAGCCTAGCCTGTAGCCTTTAGCCTTTAGCCTTTATCCTAGCCTTTAGCCTTTATCCTAGCCTTTAGCCTAGCCTGTAGCCTTTAGCCTTTAGCCTTTATCCTAGCCTTTAGCCTAGCCTGTAGCCTTTAGCCTTTATCCTAGC
>JANIIK010002701.1:0-2500 GCA_027704905.1 Muraenolepis orangiensis | reverse complement strand
TTAGTATAGCCCTTAGTCAGAGTTACAGGGTGGCTTTACATCTGATGATGAAACCAGAATCACATCTGGTTCTCCTTCCAGTCCGTTTGGTCACTTATTGGATAGAGAGAAATGGGGCTTTGATTTAGTCAATGTATATACTCTTTAGTGTATTGTTATGATGGTTATTATGAATATTATTGATGGTTGTTGGTTATCGTTTCCCCCTCTCTGTGTTAAGGTTATTTTTCGGGTTCGTCCCAAGCAGCAAAACAGTTATTTGAAGCCAAACCAGGTTTGACTTGGGTTGTATTTTGGTGTTCAACAAACGCTCATCAAACCGGTTTCTGGACCCCAACAGAAGGAACTCTAAAAGTAACTTTGTTAAACGTTCTAATCGGGTGTTGAACGCAACGTTTAAAAACCAACGCATCTGACATCGATTCTGAATCGGTGTCAACTTATACCAACTGTTACCAACCAGAACACAATGTGAATGACGGTCTAAACAGGTGTGAAACCCACCGTTCAATAAGGATCGTATCGGAGACCTATTTCACACGTTTAACGGAGATGCTGGTGTGGGGTCATTTAACACCCAATAGTGACGTGTTGGAAACGTTTCATAAACCTGTTTCCTCCACATGTGGACAGATGCTTAAGCAATGGCATGATGTCTAATGGACAGCACCAGGTCCATCTGGTGAGTTCTGATGAACAGATCACAGATGAACACTCTTGTTGGTGCAGATAGAATAGAACTAGAGGTGATCACACTGGGCTGTTGCAAAGGGCTTGGTGACTAAGGAGCATTTGGTTAGAAATGTTCTTTTAGAGTCTAAAGTTATTGTAGCTACCCAGTATAGACCTAGCTACACCGAGCTGACCGTGAAATAAGACATTCATCCATACAGCACTTTAGATAAGATACATATTTACATCTGGACTGTTTGTTTTGGTAGTATTTAGTGTTTAGATAGTTAACGTTAGTTTTATAAGTCAGATAGATAGTTAGTTGTATATCTATTGTAGATATTGTATAGTTGTATATATTGTGGGAGTGAGTATTAACGAATGACTGACATGATGTATGTGTCTTTTAGTAAATCCATTTCCAAGCTATGACCACCTGATGGCGTTTTGGGGTTTGATTGAGCCTTCAATTGACTAAATGGTTGGGGTCTCCAGAGCCAAGAGGCTCCAGAGCGTCCATCCACGGTAGGTTATGGTCTGAGCTGCTCTGTAGTAACAGAGGGTGGGATGCCATTGCATTTACAGAAGGCTGCACTAAAGGACTCAGACCCCTTTAAATACACCAGTGACCTACAGCAACTCAGTTTTCCCCATGGTATGGCACACATAACCACTATAAAACATTTAGCCAAACAAGAGCCTTACTAGTTTAGAACTTAAAGCAGTAACCTGTTTTAAGCCGTCTCACGTGTCGTGTTAGACTGTCCCTTTAATCGATAGCCTGTGTGGTGGTCTGTGTTGGGTTAGGGTTAGGGTTAGGGTTAGGGCCTGTGTGTGGTGGTCTGTGTTGGGTTAGGGTTAGGGTTAGGGTTAGGGTTAGGGTTAGGGTTAGGGTTAGGGTTAGGGTTAGGGTTAGGGTTAGGGTTAGGGTTAGGGCCTGTGTGGTGGTCTGTGTTGGGTTAGGGTTAGGGTTAGGGTTAGGGTTAGGGTTAGGGTTAGGGTTAGGGTTAGGGCCTGTGTGTGGTTGTCTGTGTTGGGCTGTTACTTCACTACATGGACACTGCTTTGACAACTAGGGTCACCTTGGAAATTGTCCAGTTGTGATAGACATGGTTCACCACTGGTGTACTGTGTGTACTGTGTGTACTGTCTGTGTGTACTGTGTGTACTGTGTGTACTGTGTGTACTGTCTGTGTGTACTGTGTGTACTGTGTGTACTGTCTGTGTGTACTGTGTGTACTGTCTGTGTGTACTGTGTGTACTGTGTGTCTGTAATGTGTGTGTGTGTCTGTCTGTACTGTGTGTGTGTGTGTGTGTGTGTCTGTACTGCGTGTATTTGTCTGTACTGTGTGTGTGTATATATGTGTGTACTGTGTGTACTGTGTATGTGTCTGTACTGTGTGTCTGTACTGTGTATGTGTCTCTACTGTGTGTCTGTACTGTGTATGTGTCTCTACTGTGTGTCTGTACTGTGTGTACTGTGTGTGTATATATGTGTGTCTGTACTGTGTACTGTGAGTCTGTCTGTACTGTGAGTGTCTGTCTGTACTGTGTGTGTCTGTCAGTACTGTGTGTGTTACCACCCTCCTCTTCATCACTCGCCACCCTCCTCTTCATCACTCAGCACCCACCTCTTCATCACTCACCGCCCACCTCTTCATCACTAACAACCCTCCTCTTCATCACTCACCACCCACCTCTTCATCACTCACCACCCTACTCTTCATCTTCTAATCTTCTAACCACCCTCCTCTTCATCACTCCTCTTCATCACTAACCACCCTCCTCTTCATCACTCACCACCCTCCTCCTCTTCACTCACCACCCT
>JANIIK010002698.1:12500-31313 GCA_027704905.1 Muraenolepis orangiensis | reverse complement strand
AAACACACACACACACACACACACACACACACACACACACACACACACACACACACACACACACACACACACACACACACACACACACACACACACACACACACACACACACACACACACACACACACACACACACACACACACACACACACACACACACACACACACTCATAGAAAAACACACACACACGCACACACACTCATAGAAACACACACACACACACACACACACTCATAGAAACACACACACACACACACACACACACACACACACACACACACGTCAAGTCAAGTTTATTGTCTCTTCACAGTTTACACAAGTATAAAGCAGTGAGTGAAAATATTATGTGCAAAACCCAACAACAGACAGCAGTTATAAAAATAAGATAAAAATAGATAAAAAATAGAATAAAAACAATAGAATAAAAGTAAAAATAAAAATAAAAATGCAATTTATAAAATGCAATATATCGGCACAGAAAAAGAGCAATATGTATATATAAATCAATGTAACAAAATATACATTGTTATATGCTATACGCTCTTGTTCAGTAGTACACACACACGTACACAGTACACACACACGTTTATGTACATACACACACACGTGTTCACTGTCAGTATCTTTGTATGAAGCTGTCTGATAAATGATTAATACATCTTAAGATATGAGGCTGCTTATCAAAGTCATGTTTTATTAATATCTGTTATTGCACCACTAGGGGGCGTGAATCCACCACCTTAAGGCCAACATGATTAGGGTAAAGGAGACACAGGTGTGTGTGTGGTGTAGGTGTTTGGACTGGTGCTCAACACACACACACACACACACACACACACACACACACACACACACACACATCTCTCTTTTACAACACACACACACATCTCTAAACACACACACCTCTCTGTAGCACAGACACACACATATCTCACACAAACTCACACACACACACTCACACACACATCTCTCGGAGGAAGAGAGGTGGTGAGGGAGGGAGGGAGAAGGAGAAGGAGGGAGGAGGAGGAAGAGGAAGAGAAGTGGGGAGGGAGGGAGGGAGGAGGAGGAGGGAGAGAGGTGTTGAGGGAGGGAGGGAGGAGGATAGAGGCAGGGAGGTGGGGAGAGAAGAGAAGGAGAGAGAGAAGTGGGGAGGGCCCAACGCTCTAAAAGACACACACATCTCTCTCTCTCTCTAACAGACACACACACACACACACACACACACACACACACACACACACACACACACACACACACACACACACACACACACACACACACACACACACACACACACACACACACACACACACACACACACACTGCAGGAGGGAATGGGGAGGAAGCATTCTGTTGAACTGGTTTAAAATGGCTCATAAAACATGTTGAACCTTGAAGTGACCAGAAGAAGAGAGCCAACCCAAGACTTAATGAAGGGTTGATCCAAGGTTTGATGAAGCGTATTCATCCTGTCACCACGGTGACTGAATGACTCAGAGACTCACTTGTTGTCCCAAGGGAGACTCTGAGTCCCAACACGCCGCCTCACTGAGGCTTGACTTTCAACACAGTTCTGGGGAGCTGGAGTTTGTCTTTGGGTGAGGAGGAGAGATGTGGGGGAGGGAGGAGAAGGAGGGAGGAGGATAGAGGCAGGGTGTGAGAGGAGGAGGAAGAGAGGTGGTGAGGGAAGGAGAAGGAGGAAGGAGGATAGAGGGAGGGAGGGAGAGGGAGGAGGATAGAGGGAGGGAGAGTGGTGGTGAGGGAGCAGAAGGAGGGAGGAGGATAGAGGGAGGGAGGGAGAGGGAGGAGGAGGAGGGAGAGAGGTGGTGAGGGAAGGAGGGAAGAGGGGGGAGGATAGAGGGAGGGAGGAGGAGGAAGAAAGATTTGGGTGAGGGAGGAGAAGGAGGGAGGAGGATAGAGGGGGGGGGGGGGATAGAGAGGTAAAGCAGAAGAAAAAATTATCCAGTTGGTCCCAACGAGCAGTAAAATACACTAAAATCCTAAATATAAGACAGCAAAACTAAATTGAAACAAAAACCTAACTGTAGCAAAACAGCAGCTGATACCACTTAGTAGGAAACACACATTGTACATTGCATTACAATACAGAAGTACACATTTAAATATTTTAACTTAGGTAATTATGAACTTACCACTAGTCAGTATGATTGATATTAAAGTACTAAGCAGGGCCAGGGGGGAACAACACACACCCCTCCAGGTTAACAGGAACTTCAGGCATCACACTTGGCCAAAGGAACACCAGGTGGACCAGGATACAAGCTGACAGTAGGCTCATACTAATGGACGTCATTCAGTGCTACTATAAGATGACAAGAGGAATATTAAGTTGCTGATCAAACATGACATCCAGTATCTGACAATTGACCTCCCCTTAAGGTGGCCATGTGGCAACAGGCAGGCAGCAAACGAACCAAAGGCTGCCATGATGCCACAGGGGCCTTAAACCCCCTGAGTTAATTAGGGGTTGGCTCTGGGGGAGGAGTTGACCTACTTTAGGTGATGGTGAGTTCAGGGCCTAGAGATGAGTGTGGGACAGAACCTGAACCAGTGGTCCTGCTACACATGGGTGGGGTTATCAATATATCAGTTGGCAGTTACCCAAACATCTTTAACATACGGTTCAACAAACCTACCCTGAATAAACCTTTCATTAAGTCTTGTGTTGGCTCTCTTCTTCTGGGGCCGGTTGGTTGAAGGGTGTTTAACTCTTAACGAGTCCTTAAATCAGCTAATCAGTGGTTCACTTTTAATGCATGGTTAAATTAGGTTGTTCAAAGGGTATTTAGTGGTCAACATCTTCAGGCGATTAACCAGTGGTTAACTTTAACCACTGGCTGAAGGTGTATTAAACTATGATTAAGACATGTCTAGTGGTTCTTGTTTAGCTTTTACCCAACATTTTGCTGGTCCACAACATGAATCAACATCGCTAGAGAAGATACCATCAAGAAAGACAACAATTAACATATATACAACACATAAATCTAAATTATTATAATATAAAAAATATATATATGTAGCAGGTATATAAATATACAGGAATGCATTCCACCAATAATCCCTCACGTTTTATTTTATTGTTCCAATATTATTTATTGTCACTTTTATTTTGGTATGTTTACTACAAAAGACCGTTTTGGGAGCTAATGCTTTTATTTTGAAGTCTTCACTCCCGGCAGTGACGTCATCTACCTGCGTTGCACCCTCTCTCACTCAGTCGTTTGCATGGCAGACTGAGGTGAGGAGAGTTTGTCATGTGCTCTTTGTAGATTTCTGTTCTAAATTATGTTTACAGTGTTTATATAATCTTAAACTGTGAAACAAGGTTATAATATCATTCCATGGTGCTAATGTGTTGCTGTGTAGTTGTTTTGCAGAAGTTTGAGTGTTTTAGCAAACTTTTAGTTAAGTGTACTGTTTAGCAGCACTTGTGAGGACTCACACACAGCACCTGCAGCATGTTTAATGGCGTCTTTTCCCCACCACAGACTGGTGTGTTGCAGACGTCCATGTGTATTAATGCTGCTGCATTATTGTGTTTATTTCATGCAGGTATGTTTGTTGCTCCCATGTTTTTGGTCTATTGTGTTTTGTACTATGTGTTTATTTTATTGTTTTATTTACATGTCTAAAAATACTAATTAGCCGGTGGTGTATACATTTCCAGTGTAACTGTAATTGTACAGTGTATTGTGATCTATTGTGACAGATTTGATATCTGAATGTTTTATAAGTACTAGTCACGGAGTTGTTTGCATGGCAGACTGAGACTGGTGTGTTGCAGACGTCCATGTGTATTAATGCTGCTGCATTATTGTGTTTATTTCATGCAGAGGAATAAATACGCCACAGTTTCGGCTAAAGACAACAACCGAATCTCCTTGTCCATCAAACACGCACAACACAACGCAGAGTCGTAGCAAGGGTCTGCTGAGAAGTAGGACCAGACCGGCTACATTGGTGCCGTGACCCGGATCACATCGTGGATCAACACCAGCTTGGTCACCGGAGGTTGTCGGACGTCAAAACAACAACAAAAAAGAGGTTCCCTTATGAAGGTTATATTGAAGTGGCTTTGTCACAGTTACAAGGACATTGTGTTCTTTCTGAAAAAATGTGTGTCAAGTGAAAGGAAAAGACATTGAAAAAAATGTCCATTGTTTATTGTGAATCAGTATTTTCTCTTTTTTTGTTGACATTAACTAAGTTTAAAAAAAAAAATTTTAAAAAAGAGATGGATTTCAATGTAATGGGGAAAGCTGTTCAAAATGTTTCTGGTTTTGGGAGGGGGGCGCAACTTCCTGGTTTGGAATTATTTAACTCTCCAGTTGCTGGTTTGGGGAGGGGTGCACCGCTGTTTAACTCTTTTGTTGCAAGTCCAGGCGACATGATATCGCCAGCGCCCAGCTACACCCGCCCAGTTATTGTTCCAGACAATGGAGGTTCCCCAGTTCTCACCTCCACCCGTCTACCTAGCCACCCGTCCCTTACCGACAGACCTACCTTTTCACTTTCGGCCATCCCAGACAGGAGTGACCCAGCTTTGAGTGATCTCATCGCACACATCGCCCAGCAAGTGGGACAGTCTATATCAGCTCAGTTAAAGGAAGAGAGTCAAGCGAATGAAGGCAGTCAAGCACGGGTTCAGAACTCAGGTGCAGGCCAGTCGCGCGTTGACTCCACACTTAACCTGACTGGTGTGAAGTTAGTCATGCAGTCCGATGTGAGAGAGCCTCCTGTGTACAGAGGAGATGGGTCTGACAAGCTCTCAGTGCATGAGTGGGAGGAGCTCATGGACACGTACTTGAGGAAGAGGAGCATACAGCTGGGTGAGCAGCATCAGGAGATGTTGACTAGATTAATGGGCAAAGCCAGAGACATTGTGAAGATAACGCTCCGTAGCAATCTGTTATTGAAGCCTCACGAGAACCCAAAAGTTATAACTGACATATTGAAACAGCATTTTGGTGGTGTGTCATGTTCGAGTATGCCCCTTGCAGACTTCTACAGCACTGTGCCTGTAGCAGGAGAGGACCCTGTCGGGTACTGGATCCGCCTTAACAAAGCTGTTGATGCAGCTGAGGAGGGCTTGAGCAGACATGGGAGACATATTGATGATCCCCGTCGAGAAGTAACCATGATGTTTGTCAAGTATTGTCCAGATCCCTCCCTGGCTGCAGTGTTGCGGTTCAAAGCGCCAGAGAAGTGGACAGCTGGTGAAATACAGGAGCATGTTGACCGTTATCAAATCGAAATGAGAGAACAGCTGAACACCAGACCAAACCGCCCCAGCGCAGCAAGACATGTGGCAGCTCATGTTCAAACACCTGTGCCTGAGGAGGTGTCTATGCCTTCCAGTGTTGCCCCCAGTCCAGGCTGAAGCCAATGTCACATCTGCTCCTCAGTTTGATGGTAATTGCCTAAAGACTTTGATTGGCCTGCTTGACCGCACACTAGCTCAGAACAGCCAGGCGATGGCTCAGAACGGCCAGCCGATGGCTCAAAACAACCAGCCAATGTATAGGCAGCACCCGTCTGACCAGAGAAAACACTGCAAGGTATGCAAGTCTATGGAACACTCCACTCTAGCACACTGCCGGCGGGAGCGCCTGTGCTTGTCTTGTTTTAAGCCTGGCCATATCAAGAGAGACTGTCAGAGTTACACTCCCGGACGGGAGGACCAGGCCGCACATTCACCTCGAGAGCAGCAGCCTTTAAACTGACTGGCCCGCATTTGGAGAGGGGACGTGTAGGTGAGGACAAACAAACCCTCAGAAGTGACAGTGAATATGAACAGTGTTATGTGAAGTTGTGCGGTGCAGCACCGGCTGGTGTGACGATAATAGCACAGAACACGCATAGAGTTGAGCCATATGATGAGCTATTCTATGCTCCAGTCAATGTGAATAATATGTTCCAGATGCAGGGAATGCTTGATTCAGGTTCCATGGCCTGTACTTTCAGTGAAGAAGCAGTGGAAAAGATGCTGAGTGAAAAAGTATTGTCAGAACCAAGACCGATGACTCAGGAAGTGGTTTTAGTTGGGTGTGGAGGAAAACTCACTAAACCGAAGTGCATGTACGAAGTTGAACTGAAGGTGTATGGGGAGAGCTGCATCGTTCCAGTTCTTGTGGTGCCAGGCCAGCGAGATGATCTCATCATTGGCACAAATGTGATCAAGTTTCTCATGCGCAAGTTGAAGGACAGTGATGATTACTGGCGGCTTGTCTCCGTTTGCAGTTTTTCCTCATCCCCAGAGTGTGAACAGTTCTTGGACCTCATGGCGAACACATCCCGTTGGAGGGGTGAGGAGCTACCAGACAAAATTGGCACAGTCAAGCTGAAGCAGTCAGTCACTCTCCTAGCAATGCAAGAACACCTCGTTTGGGGTAAGCTACCTAACGATACTCCCATGTCACCGGGAAGCACTCTGATAGTTGTGCCGACCTCATCCAAGTCCATGCCACGTAACATCATGGTTGGCCGGATCGTGACACCTCTGTGGGGTGATAGGTGGGTCCCCATGAAGGTCACCAATCTGTCTGATAGACCAGTTACGCTGAAGAGGAACTGTAAACTGGCAGATGTGTCCCCCTGCTTAGCTGTAGAAGATTTTGAGCTCCTCCAAGGCTCTAGTCAGATTGACAAGGCTGTCCCAGGCAAGCACCATACACCAACCAGTCCTTCAGATCTCGAACCGAGGCTGCGAGATGTTGGCCTTGACAAACTTGACATACAACCTTGTCATACTAGCCACACAGGTGTCTTCTCCAAGCATGAAATGGACTGCGGTGAGACGAAGGGCTTTGTCCACCGCATTCGACTGACCGATGATCGCCCATTCCGCCTTCCTTACCGGAGAGTACCCCCTGCTCACTACCAGAAACTATGTCAAGTCTTGACAGACATGGAGGAGCAAGGGATCATTCGGAAATCTGTGAGTGAGTATGCCTCACCACTGGTGATGGTATGGAAGAAGGACGGAAACTTGAGGATCTGCACCGATTTCCGGTGGTTGAATGCGAGAACACTCAAGGACGCCCATCCTCTTCCACATCAGTCAGACTGCTTGGCTGCCTTGGGAGGGAACACCTTCTTCAGCACGATGGACTTAACGTCCGGCTTCTACAACGTCCCCATGGCTGAAGAGGACAAAAAATACACAGCCTTCACCACACCGCTAGGCTTGCATGAGTATAACAGGATGCCGCAGGGACTGTGCAATAGTCCTGCCTCCTTTATGCGCATGATGCTGAGTATATTTGGGGACATGAACTTCAGCAGCTTATTATGTTATTTGGATGACTTGCTTGTTTTCGCATCAACTGAAGAGGAGGCCCTACAGAGACTGGAGGTCGTCTTCCAGCGCCTGCAAGACAACAACCTCAAGTTGAGTCCTAAGAAGTGTCACCTGATGCGATCATCTGTCAAGTTTCTGGGTCATATCATAGATGGCGGCGGAGTAGCTGTGGATCCCACAAAGGTGGAAGTCATATCCACTATGTCGAAGTCTGATCTCATGGAAGATGACGGATGTACACCCTCAGTAAGGAGGATCAAATCCTATTTGGGCATGGTGTTCTTCTACCAGCACTTCATCCCTAGTTGCTCTTCCATTGCCAAGCCACTCTTTGCTCTGACTGCTGGACAAAAGAGAAGAGGAAGGATGAAAGTGAAAGTGAATGTGAAGGCAGGAACATTCAGGAAACTGAAACCTGATGACTGGACTCCAGAGTGTGACATCGCCTTTGACAGTCTTAAAGAAAGTCTGCTGGACTGTGTGGTCCTTGCACATCCTGATTTCTCACGTCCCCTGATTCTGTCAACTGATGCTTCCTTGGACGGGCTTGGCGCAGTGTTGTCACAAGTAGCAGCTGGTGAAAGTAAAGCCCGTCCCATAGCTTTCGCAAGTAAGACACTGAGCAGCTCTCAGAAGAATTATCCAGCTCACCGGCTTGAGTTTTTGGCGTTGAAGTGGAGTGTGTGTGACAAATTCAGCCATTGGCTGAAGGGCAATTCCTTCACAGTATGGACGGACAATAATCCACTCACATACATAATGACTAAGCCCAAACTCGACGCCTGCGAACAACGATGGGTCGCAAAGCTCGCTCCTTATACTTCAGTCTGAAGCACATTGCAGGAACCAAGAACGTAGTGGCTGATGCTCTCAGTCGGGACCCGTTTGCCAAGACAGTTGGGCGTAGACTTGTTACAGAGTCCTATGGCAATCTGCTTGCCGAATCTGATGAAGTTGGAGAAAATGGAGTTCAGGATGTCTTTCGCTTAAAGGTCCAGTGTCAGCGGACGAAGAGGTCAAAACAAGGTGCTGTGACTCAGTCCCATTGTTCTCCGCCCCTGTGTAACAACATTGTGAAAGCTGTCCTTGATTCTCATGACCACTGGGATGCAGCTGCAGAGTCCAGGGCGACAGAGTTGATCCAGTCCGTTCAACACCTTGTTCCACCAGGGCAGGATCTGCTACCTGCCTTCTCCCTGGAAGAGCTCCGAAAAGCCAAGAGCTTGACCCTGGCATCTCTAGAGTCATGCCTTTTCTGAGTCGACAGAGAAGACCCTCAAGGCGGGAGAGAGACGGTCTGGACACAAGTGCTCTGGTACTCATCAAGCAGTGGGAGAGACTTAATGTCATTGATGGAGTGCTCTATAGAGTCACCAAGGATCCCTTGAGCAAACAGAAGAGGCGTCAGTTTGTCTTGCCCCAAAGTCTGGTAGACAAGGCCTTGCGTGGTGTACATGACTTGGCCGGACATCAAGGGCAGGCAAGAACGATTTACCTGACAAGACAACGCTTCTTCTGGCCTAGAATGGAGCACCAAATTAAGGACTATGTGAAGTGCTGCCAGAGGTGCATCCTGGCCAAGACACCGGATCCTTCTGCCAGAGCTCCGCTTGAAAGTATCAGGACTACCGCTCCTATGGAACTAGTGTGTTTGGATTTCTGGAGTGCGGAAGATAGCAAGCAGCGTTCAGTAGATGTTCTTGTCCTGACAGATCACTTCACAAAGTTGGCCCATGCCTTTCCCTGCACAAACCAACAAGCGAAACAAGTTGCTAAGAAGTTGTGGGATAACGTCTTCTGTGTGTATGGGTTTGCGGGGCGCATACATACAGATCAAGGAGCCAACTTTGAGAGTGAGCTCATCGCAGAACTGCTTAGACTATCGGGTGTCTCCAAGTCACACACTACAGCCTACCACCCCATGGGGAACGGAGGGACTGAGAGATTTAACAGGACTCTGGGGGGTATGCTCCGTTCACTGCCATTGAGAGAGAAGGCCAAGTGGCCCCAGCAAATCCAGACCCTGACATTTGCATACAATGCGACAGTGCATGAGACGACTGGGTACGCACCCTTCCACCTAATGTTTGGTCGGGTTCCAAGGCTCCCCGTTGATGTGATGTTCAAACAGGTCCTACACGACCCAGTGGTTGTTGACTATGGCAGCTATGTAACAACGCTTATGTCCCACCTCCATGAAGCAGCAGACATTGCTCGAAAGCATGCCATCAAAGAGCAAGACAAGCAAGCCAGAGGTTACAATCGAAAGATCAAGGGGACTTGCCTGAACGTGGGAGACAGAGTACTTCTCGCCAACAAAGGCGAGAGGGGAAAGAAGAAACTTGCGGACAAGTGGGAACCAACAGTCTATACTGTCGTGGACAGCAACCCACAGACTCATGTCTACATGTTGGAAGATGACAAGGGTAAAACAAAGGTAGTGCATCGCAACCTTATCCTGGATATCAGCTTCCTGCCCATAGAGTCTGCTCAAGGAGACATGCCGGAGACTGAGGACAGTCTTGATGATTCAGAGGACGGGTCTCGGATGGAGGATCTCGTCAACTCTTTGGAAGAGGAAGAGGGTTCGGAGGATAGGACAAGCGCATGGGCACTGAGTGGGACGGAAGACACTGCCAGTCACCGGTCCTGTGACGAAGCTGATACAGACGAAGATCAGTCTGATGCAGAGCTAGATCAGTCAAGTGTACCAGATACAGCATCAGTGATCGACGCAAGCAGTGTCCAGTCATTCAGACCGGTTACAGCGTCAGCAGTTGACACATCAGACTCAGTGTCGATGGTTGACACAGGCCATGTCCCGACCGTTATTTCTGACACTTTACCAACAGTTGCAGAACAGGGCCGAGACAGCCAAGCACCCACTCAAGCAGACACGCAGGGTGTGGTCAGGACACGTGCTGGCAGGGTTGTTAAGAGAGTCAGCCGTTTTGTAGAGACAATGGCTCAGAGGCCGACCAGCATGAGGGGGTTCGCAAACTCTTTCAGTAAGAGATCCCAGTCTCTTCTTACCCTGTTCTAAAGGGGCTGTATTATTTCTTCTTGTTTGTTTTCTTTTATGGAGATGTTTCTTTTTTTATCGTTGCCTTGTTTTTTTTACGTTTTGCAATGTGTCACTGTAAGTGATGTACTGTTTACTGTATGTGCTCACGAGTACGGTTTGGGACTCAAGTAGGCCGGGTAGTTTGGTGTACACGGCACCAAGCAATTCTAAGAGGGGACTAAGGGTTGATCACCCTTTTGATTTCTCTGAACCTGTTTACCAGGTAGCTTCTAGCTGATTGTGAAGATGGTATCTTTATGTGAACCCGTGCCAGTTTTAACGCAGTGTTAATGTCCCTGTCAGTGTTATGTCCTGTCAGCCGCTCAGGATTTTGGTGTAATTCAGGAGGGGTGAATGTAGCAGGTATATAAATATACAGGAATGCATTCCACCAATAATCCCTCACGTTTTATTTTATTGTTCCAATATTATTTATTGTCACTTTTATTTTGGTATGTTTACTACAAAAGACCGTTTTGGGAGCTAATGCTTTTATTTTGAAGTCTTCACTCCCGGCAGTGACGTCATCTACCTGCGTTGCACACTCTCTCACTCAGTTGTTTGCATGGCAGACTGAGGTGAGGAGAGTTTGTCATGTGCTCTTTGTAGATTTCTGTTCTAAATTATGTTTACAGTGTTTATATAATCTTAAACTGTGAAACAAGGTTATAATATCATTCCATGGTGCTAATGTGTTGCTGTGTAGTTTGAGTGTTTTAGCAAACTTTTAGTTAAGTGTACTGTTTAGCAGCACGTGCGAGGACTCACACACAGCACCTGCAGCATGTTTAATGGCGTCTTTTCCCCACCACAGACTGGTGTGTTGCAGACGTCCATGTGTATTAATGCTGCTGCATTATTGTGTTTATTTCATGCAGGTATGTTTGTTGCTCCCATGTTTTTGGTCTATTGTGTTTTGTACTATGTGTTTATTTTATTGTTTTATTTACATGTCTAAAAATACTAATTAGCCGGTGGTGCATACATTTCCAGTGTAACTGTAATTGTACAGTGTATTGTGATCTATTGTGACAGATTTGATATCTGAATGTTTTATAAGTACTAGTCTCTCAGTTGTTTGCATGGCAGACTGAGACTGGTGTGTTGCAGACGTCCATGTGTATTAATGCTGCTGCATTATTGTGTTTATTTCATGCAGAGGAATAAATACGCCACAGTTTCGGCTAAAGACAACAACCGAATCTCCTTGTCCATCAAACACGCACAACGCAGAGTCGTAGCAAGGGTCTGCTGAGAAGTAGGCCCAGACAGGCTACATACCCGTCCCGCCAAGAACCCCCACAGAGGCCCTGGGTTGGATGACGTGGTGCTTTAGTGAGGGAGCTGGATGGGTTGGTTCAAAGCACATAACATGTGGTCAGCTCATCCACTGCTTCTGACTCCATTAGCAGACTGCAAGTCCAACTGCCACGGTCGTCATATCCCTTATACATGTTTACATTCTCATGAAATGCATTATAGATGTGACTTTAAACATTGGGTTTACAATGGTTCTTTTAACATGTGATCGCATAGTGGTTTTAACTGGGTTTTAACATTAATACTTTTACAATGAATTCAATACAATCCGTGTTTAACTTGTTTTTAACCTGCATCGTCCTTTTTATCGTTTTTATATTAAATGAAATAAGAAAATACAAAATACAAAACAATCAAAACAAATAAATCAATAAATTGCCTTACAGCACCCTCTGGTGGTACCTAGAGAATACAGCAGGGCCACATTGCAACGCACGTGCAATGGCGTCTGATATAAAACGTTATGAACTTGTAAACGTCTGACACAATACACACAAACATTTAGTGCAACAGTTACCTGCGATGGGTTGGTTCAAAGCACATAACATGTGGTTAGCTCATCCACTGCTTCTGACTTCTACACGGAAAGATAACATTGACTTCAGTATCAAATACATAGTATAACTAACGTGAGTTACAGCAACAAAACGAAAATACACAAAAATGACATGTCAACTGCTGTTACATGACAGTGTATTTTACAATAAATCTCACGTTAGCTTTAGTGTAATTTATAATACTTTTACAGAGCAGCACCGCGGACCGTGACTTACCATTAGCAGACTGCAAGTCGAACTGCCATGGTAGTCCTATCCGGGCACATTATAGACATTCCGGCTACCAGCAGATGGCGCTAACTAACCACTCATTGCAGGACAAACTACGGATACATACTTTAGGAGGCATTTCACAATAAAATACAAAGTCTTTCTTCTACCCGTTACACATACACAAACCCGTACCCCTCACACACACACACACACACACACACACACACACACACACATACACACACACACACACACACACCTCTTTGTATGAAACAGGAACAGGAAGAGACGTAACAAAGATTCAAGATGTTTTAGTTCAACAAGTACAACATAAAGCTTTCTCCCCATTCCCTCCAGCAGCCTTTCAGACACAATGCTAGCCACAAGTTATACTCATACCATCCTCGCCAAAACAATCCTCAGCTCTATGATTTCCTCCTTCCGTTTGTAGATACTTGTGTCATGTTTACATTTGGTACATGTGGTCCTAATTCTGTAGTTTATCACAATTGATCCTGATTTAATACCAAGACTGAATGGTATTTCTTGTAATGATAATATTGACAATGCATTCCATTGTACTTCAAATACAATTCTTGAATCTTGAATCTTGAGTTCTCTGAGTTGAGGTCACGTTAACGGTAGCCACGTTGACATTGGATGTGACACCATTTTCGCCGGCTGCCCCTGATCCAGTTCCATTCACCACTTTACGTATGACAAAAGCATGTTAGTGCTAAAGCCCTCCCCCGGAACCCATAGAGACTGACATCGCCCTGAAAAGGGGCGGGACTCCATGGAACCCTACTTGGGGCTGATTGGACGATGGTTTTCAGAGGCGGGACTCCATGGAACCCTACTTGGGGCTGATTGGACGATGGTATTCAGAGGCGGGACAAGCTGTAGAAACAGTGTCAGAAACTGGTGGGGCGTCGCCCAATCGCATCACTTGAAGAGTACAGGAGGAGGAGGAGCCCAGTAGTTCTCCCTCACCTCTGCCTCACCCGGGGTGCCCCAGATAAGAGAGAGTGAGAGAGAGAGAGAGAGAGAGAGAGAGAGAGAGAGAGAGAGAGAGAGAGAGAGAGAGAGAGAGAGAGAGAGAGAGAGAGAGAGAGAGAGAGGCACACATGCATATGCAGATTGCACACACATACAACCACACACGTTTATACACAAACTCGTACCTCTCACCCACACACGCACACATAAACTCACAGCTGTCATACACGCATAGACAGAGAGACACACACATCTCCCAGACACCCCCACACACACACACTATTTCTCACTCTTGACACACACAGACACACACACACACACACACACACACACACACACACACACACACACATTAACTCACAGCTGTCATAGACAGACACACAACTCACACACACATTCTCTCGCTCTAGACACACACACACACACAAACACATACAGACACACACACATACAGACACACACACGTGCCATCGTTAAAAAGAGCACAATCCCATGCGGCATATATCGCTGTGTTCTGCTGCTCCCTGCTGGCGACACTAGAGCATTACAACACCACACAGCTCTAATAATATCATATATATATATATTATATACAAGCAGTTATATACAGTGTGTGTGGTTTTTGGACTAGTGCTCAACACACACACACACACACACACACACACACACACACACACACACACACAGTAAGTGACCAGGGGCCTAAATCAGTCCTTAAATGTCCTAATCAGTCGTTAAGTCTTAATCAGTCCTTAAATGTCTTAATCAGTCGTTAGTTAACATTCGTTAACTGTGGGTTGTTCAAAGGGTACTAATCTAATACAAGGGTAACTAAATACTAACTAAAAAACTAACTAATACAAGGGTAACTAGTCACTACTTAACCAGTCGTTAAACAGTTATTAAGTATTAATATTAAGTATTTTTACCCATAATTCTTGAAACGACTTCCTGTATCTCCTCTTAACAACTCTAAAGATGGATGCTAATGCTAGTTAGCAGAAAGAGAAAAACTATATTTTTCCTTATCAGAAGTTAATCTGTTAGAGAGCTGGTGGAGGAGAGCAGGGAAACACTCAATCATTTTTCATATAATAATTATTTTTTAATATGCATTTTTTTTTATATAATAATAATTTCGATGTATGTGTTGTATATATGTTAATTGTTGTCTTTCTTGATGGTATCTTCTCTAGCGATGTTGATTCATGTTGTGGAGCAGCTAAAAGTTGGGTAAAAGCTAAAGAAGAACCACTAGACATGTCTTAATCATAGTTTAATACACCTTCAGCCAGTAGACATGTCTTAATCATAGTTTAATCCACCTTCAGCCAGTAGACATGTCTTAATCATAGTTTAATACACCTTCAGCCAGTAGACATGTCTTAATCATAGTTTAATCCACCTTCAGCCAGTAGACATGTCTTAATCATAGTTTAATCCACCTTCAGCCAGTAGACATGTCTTAATCATAGTTTAATACACCTTCAGCCAGTAGACATGCCTTAATCATAGTTTAATACACCTTCAGCCAGTAGACATGCCTTAATCATAGTTTAATACACCTTCAGCCAGTAGACATGTCTTAATCATAGTTTAATCCACCTTCAGCCAGTAGACATGTCTTAATCATAGTTGAATAGACCTTCAGCCAGTGGTTAAAGTTAACCACTGGTTAATCGCCTGAAGATATTGACCACTAAATACCCTTTGAACAACCAAATTGAACCATGCATTAAAAGTGACCCACTGATTAGCTGATTTAACGACTCGTTAAGAGTTAAACACCCTTCAACCAACCGGCCCCAGAAGAAGAGAGCCAACACAAGACTTAATGAAAGGTTTATTCAGGGTAGGTTTGTTGAACCGTATGTTAAAGATGTTTGGGTAACTGACAGCTGATATATTGATAACCCCACCCATGTGTAGCAGGACCACTGGTTCATGTTCTGTCCCACACTCATCTCTAGGCCCTGAACTCACCATCACCTAAAGTAGGTCAACTCCTCCCCCAGAGCAACCCCTAATTAACTCAGGGGGGTTTAAGGCACCTGTGGCATCATGGCAGCCTTTGGTTCGTTTGCTGCCTGCCTGTTGCCACATGGCCACCTTAAGGGTAGGTCAATTGTCAGATACTGGATGTCATGTTTGATCAGCAACTTAATATTCCTCATGGTCATCTTCTAGTAGCACTGAATGACATCCATTAGTATTAGCCTACTGTCAGCTTGTATCCTGGTCCACCTGGTGTTCCTTTGGCCAAGTGGGATGCCTGAAGTTCCTGTTAACCTGGAGGGATGTGTGTTGTTCCCCCCTGGCCCTGCTTAGTACTTTAATATCAATCATACTGAGTAGTGGTATGTTTATAATTACCTAAGTTAAAATATTTAAATGTGTACTTCTGTATTGTAATCTAATGTACAATGTGTGTTTCCTACTAGGTGGTATCAGCTGCTGTTTTGCTACGGTTAGGTTTTTGTTTCAATTTAGTTTTGCTGTCTTATATTTAGGATTTTAGTGTATTTTACTGCTCGTTGGGACCAACTGGATAATTTTTTCTTCTGCTTTACCTCTCTATCCTCCTCCCTCCTTCTCCTCCCTCACCCAAATCTTTCTTCCTCCTCCTCCTTCCCTCTATCCTCCTCCCTCTTCCCTCCTTCCCTCACCACCTCTCTCCCCCTCCTCCCCACCTCTCTCCCTCTATCCTCCTCCCTCTCCCTCCCTCCCTCTATCCTCCTCCCTCCTTCTGCTCCCTCACCACCTCTCTCCCTCCCTCTATCCTCCTCCCTCTCCCTCCCTCCCTCTATCCTCCTTCCTCCTTCTCCTTCCCTCACCACCTCTCTTCCTCCTCCTCTCCCTCCCTCCCTCTATCCTCCTCCCTCCTTCTCCTCCCTCCCCCACATCTCTCCTCCTCACCCAAAGACAAACTCCAGCTCCCCAGAACTGTGTTGAAAGTCAAGCCTCAGTGAGGCGGCGTGTTGGGACTCAGAGTCTCCCTTGGGACAACAAGTGAGTCTCTGAGTCATTCAGTCACCGTGGTGACAGGATGAATACGCTTCATCAAACCTTGGATCAACCCTTCATTAAGTCTTGGGTTGGCTCTCTTCTTCTGGTCACTTCAAGATTCAACATGTTTTATGAGCCATTTTAAACCAGTTCAACAGAATGCTTCCTCCCCATTCCCTCCTGCAGTGTGTGTGTGTGTGTGTGTGTGTGTGTGTGTGTGTGTGTGTCTGTTAGAGAGAGAGATGTGTGTGTGTCTGTTAGAGCGTTGGGCCCTCCCCACTTCTCTCTCTCCTTCTCTTCTCTCCCCACCTCCCTGCCTCTATCCTCCTCCCTCCCTCCCTCAACACCTCCCTCCCTCCTCCTCCTCCCTCCCTCCCTCCCTCCCCACTTCTCTTCCTCTTCCTCCTCCTCCCTCCTTCTCCTTCTCCCTCCCTCCCTCACCACCTCTCTTCCTCCTAGAGATGTGTGTGTGTGTGTGTGTGTGTGTGTTTAACTGTGTGTGTGTGTGTGTGTGTGTGTGTGTGTGTGTGTGTGTGTGTGTGTGTGTGTGTGTGTGTGTGTGTGTGTGTGTGTGTGTGTGTGTGTGTGTGTGTGTGTGTGTGTGTGTGTGTGTGTGTGTGTGTGTGTGTGTGTGTGTGTGTGTGTGTGTGTGTGTGTGTGTGTGTGTGTGTGTGTGTGTGTGTGTGTGTGTGTGTTTCAGCATCATAAAGACATTGCCCACCCCAGCCACGAACTGTACTCACTGTTACCGTCAGTC
Organism: Muraenolepis orangiensis; assembly: GCA_027704905.1. NCBI lineage: Eukaryota > Metazoa > Chordata > Actinopteri > Gadiformes > Muraenolepididae > Muraenolepis > Muraenolepis orangiensis. Next base: position 14,072 of record JANIIK010002698.1, on the reverse strand, counting down.
AGGCGTTACCTCAGTATCAAGTGGTATCAAATAGACTCAGAGACAGCTTCCACAGTCAGGCCATCAGGCTGCTGAACAAGGGCCTATAGCATATAACAATGTTATTACATTGATTTATATATACATATTGCATATCGATCGATCGATCGATCTATCTATCTATCTATCTATCTATCTATCTATCTATCTATCTAGATAGATATCTATCTAGTACCAGTGTCTCTCACTAGAGCACTCCCTCTCTCTCTGTCACACACACACTTCCTGTGGGTTTTTCACATTGATATTATTATGAATATTATAGATATTAACATCATACACATTGATATTATTATGAATATTATAGATATTAACATCATAGACATTGATATTATTATGAATATTATAGATATTAACATCATACACATTGATATTATTATGAATATTATAGATATTAACATCATAGACATTGATATTATTATGAATATTATAGATATTAACATCATACACATTGATATTATATATGAATATATTATTGATATTAGGTTAATATCGATAATATTACAGGACAGATTATTACCAGGACAGTTGTAGAGAAGTCGTCATGACAACGGACAACATCCCTGACAGTGAAGACTGCTTCATATCAGTCCTCTGCTGTCATTGGTCCTGCCCTGGACTGGACCCCATGGCATGTGTTACGCTAGAGGTCAAGTACAGGACACTTTGAACATGTCTAGAGCATTAAGAGAGGCTTAGCATGACATGAGTCTCTCTCCAGGCCCAAGTTATCCAAATGACCTCTAATGTTATATTGCTTATTTCATTGACCTTTGGAGTTGTTGGCTCTATCCTGAGTCAAATCCACACTTTTTATGTTTCATAATAACAGAAACAAAACTTTAAATCAATTTCATGATCCAACCTGACAATTCATATATATGTTTAAATTTAACCCTAAAGACCTATAAGTAACCTATAGGTATAGATGTTTAACTTTAACCCTAAAGACCTATAAGTAACCTATAGGTATAGATGTTTAACTTTAACCCTAAAGACCTATAAGTAATCTATAGGTATAGATGTTTAACTTTAACCCTAAAGACCTATAAGTAACCTATAGGTATAGATGTTTAACTTTAACCCTAAAGACCTATAAGTAACCTATAGGTATAGATGTTTAACTTTAACCCTAAAGACCTATAAGTAACCTATAGGTATAGATGTTTAACTTTACCCCTAAAGACCTATAAGTAACCTATAGGTATAGATGTTTAACTTTAACCCTAAAGACCTATAAGTAACCTATAGGTATAGATGTTTAACTTTAACCCTAAAGACCTATAAGTAACCTATAGGTATAGATGTTTAACTTTAACCCTAAAGACCTACAGTGACATTGTGGTGCTTATAAAGCAACAAAAGGAAGGTACAGATATTAGATATTGTTCTATATGGTCTGTCCCAAATCTGAACCATAAAACGCATACTGAAAGATCCCATCTGTATCACATCCCCCTGAGCACAAGGGCAGGATCTGACTGTTGCTCTCCATCATCTTTATGCTCCACCTGGTCTTGGTTTACTCCATCA
>JANIIK010002698.1:0-7500 GCA_027704905.1 Muraenolepis orangiensis | reverse complement strand
TCGAGGCCACCGAGGTTGGTTGGGAGATAAAGATATAATGACTCAAAATACAACAATTAGCTTACTCAGTGTTTAGCTCACCTTTGATTAAATGTACACAGCAAAGACTAAGTGTACTTTGATAGGTGTTCCATGCTTTGCCCCTCTCTGGGGACGGAGGCCCGTTTAACAGAACAGATTCACAATCTTCTATCCGGGGTTTTAATTTGTCGGACGGGTTTCACAAAGAAACACAACCCCTGCTGGTCTCCTCGGCGGTTAGTGCATCCCAATCGCTGTCTGGCATGTTGGCTAAACCGGAGTTCAAATACCTCCATGAAAAAGCTATTGACTAGCTGTCAGACAGCAGAAGAAAGCCATGTTTTGCCCTCCAGGTGGCTGTTCCCTTAAGGCTCTATGAATAGTGGATGGAAACCATAAATATAGCATGAATAAATCATTTGAATTTACTGAATTACTGAAAATGTGTGATTTATTTGGATGGAAACGGATCCAATGAAAGTTATAAATATATATATCAAGTCAAGTCAAGTCAAGTCAAGTTTATTGTCACTTCACAGTTTACAGTTTAGTATAAAGCAGTGATGTGAAAATCTTGTGTGCAATACCCGACGACAGACAGCAGTTATAAAATAAGATAAAAATAGATAGAAATAGAATAACAATTGAATAAAGAATATAAAATAAAAAATAAAAATGCAATTTATAAAATGCAAAAATCAGCACAGAAAAGAGCAATATGTATATATGAATCAATGTAATAAAATATACATTGTTATATGCTATACGCCCTTGTTCAGCAGCCTGATGGCCTGACTGTGGAAGCTATCTCTAAGCCTATTTGTACGACACTTGATACTGCGGTATCGCCTGCCTAACGGTAATAGTGAGTACAGTTCGTGGCTGGGGTGGGCAATGTCTTTTATAATTCTTTTGGCCTTGGCCACGCACCGCTGGTTGTAAATGTCCAGGAGGGAGGGGAGCTCACCTCCAACGATATACTGGGCCGTCCGCACCACCCTTTGAAGCGCTCTGCGCTCGAGTGCCGTGCAGTTCCCGTACCAGGCGGTGATACACCCTGTAAGAACACTCTCGATGGTGCCGTTGTAGAATGTTCTCAGGATGCGGGGGCCCACAAACTTGTACCTCTCATACACACACACAAACCCATAGCTCTTACACACAGACCACTCTCACACACACACACACACACACACACACACACACACACACACACACACACACACACACAAAATCATATCTCTCACACACACAACCCCACACGTGCATACACACACACACACACACACACACACACACACACACACACACACACACACACACACACACACACACACACACACACACACACACACACACACACACAGTAAGTGACCAGGGGCCGGTTGTTCAAAGGGTCGTTAAATTTTTGAATCAGTCGTTAAGTCTTAATCAGTCCTTAAATGTCCTAATCAGTCGTTAAGTCTTAATCAGTCCTTAAATGTCCTAATCAGTCGTTAAGTCTTAATCAGTCCTTAAATGTCCTAATCAGTCGTTAGTTAACATTTGTTAACTGTGGGTTGATCACTCCTCTTTATCACTCACCACCCTACTCTTCTTCACTCACCACCCTCCTCTTCATCACTCACCACCCTCCTCTTCATCACTCACCACCCTCCTCTTCAACACTGACCACCCTCCTCTTCATCACTCCTCTTCATCACTCACCACCCTCCTCTTCATCACTCACCACCCTCCTCTTCATCACTGACCACCCTCCTCTTCATCACCACCACCCTCCTCTTCATCACTCCTCTTCATCACTCACCACCCTCCTCTTTATCACTCACCACCCTCCTCTTCATCACTGACCACCCTCCTCTTCATCACTCACCACCCTCCTCTTCATCACTCACCACCCTCCTCTTCATCACTCACCACCCTCCTCTTCATCACTCCTCTTTATCACTCACCACCCTCCTCTTCATCACTGACCACCCTCCTCTTCATCACTCCTCTTTATCACTCACCACCCTCCTCTTCATCACTCACCACCCTCCTCTTCATCACTCACCACCCTCCTCTTTATCACTCACCACCCTCCTCTTTATCACTCACCACCCTCCTCTTTATCACTCACCACCCTGCTCTTCATCACTCACCACCATCCTATTCATCACTCACGTCCTGATGGGTAGGGGAACGGCCCGGGTTCTCAGAGGGCCAGCGGGAGCACAGGGAGTCTGGGTCGCTAGCAGTAAACACCTCCACCTTCAGAGAGTCCAAATCCACTTCTGGCTGGCCTTCTCCAGGTGGCTTCTTTGAGGGAGAGGAGTAGGAGAGACACACCTCTGCTCTACCGTGACCAGATGGTGGCCACAGATGGCCACAACAACCATTGGGCTCTTACTACACCAGAGGGCTTTACCATCACATTTAGCTCCTTTTGAAAAGGACAACACATCATGTTCACCTCACTTGACTATGGAACACAACGTCATGAACACCAATCCAACATCATACTTTAATAACACTTCAAAAAAGGATTTAAAGGAAACAATCCCATGTGATTAATAATGCTTCAAAGAATCAAAGGAAACAACATGAACATGTGATATTCAGCTCGTCAGACCATGAAAGAACATCCAATGCATGACTCCCTTTCAGCTCTGAGAACACATCTTCATCTCCACCACAAACATCATATTGAATACAACAGTCTTCTAGAACGTGTTAAAGAGAAAGTTCAACCATTTAAAACATCATATTGAATACAACAGTCTTCTAGAACTTGTTGAAGATAAAGTTCAACCATTTAAAACATTATATTGCATGAAGCAGTTTTTGCGAACCTTTTAAAAAGAAAAGTTCATGAATTTTTAGCGAGCAAAAGGAGCATTAAGGGGCAGGTAGGGGACAAAGGTCATTAAGGAGCAGGTAGGGGTCAGAGGTCATTAAGGAGTAGGTAGGGGTCAGAGGTCATTAAGGAGCAGGTAGGGGTCAGAGCTCATTAAGGAGCAGGTAGGGGTCAGAGGTCATTAAGGAGCAGGTAGGGGTCAGAGGTCATTAAGGAGCAGGTAGGGGTCAGAAGTCATTAAGGAGCAGGTAGGGGTCAGAGGTCATGAAGGAGCAGGTAGGGGTCAGAGGTCATTAAGGAGCAGGTAGGGGTTAGAGGTCAAGGAGCAGGTAGGGGTTCGAGGTCATTAAGGAGCAGGCAGGGGTCAGGGGTCATTAAGGAGCAGGTAGGGGTCAGAGGTCATAGGAGAAACATCTGGTACTCTTGGAGGATTTCAAGTGAAGAAAGGGGAACAATGATGGGCCCAAAGCAGCACAACATCCAGTGTGATCTAGTGACTGTTCCTCCCCTTGAGGCTTTATGAACAAACAACAGAATCAATGGTCCCTCCCATGTCCTCAATAAACAGAAGGACTCCAATAAGAGAATAGCAGACGTTCTAAATCCTCAACAGGTGAGGACATGTCTTTAATACGTGTTCCCAACACAAGGAATCAATATTCACTTTAAAGTCCCAACAGGACCATCAGTATCTGTTCCCATGGACCACTTGTATTGATGACCAGAAGATCAACCAGCATCCCTGCTACTAACTCATGTGTGTGTGTGTGTGTGTGTGTGTGTGTGTGTGTGTGTGTGTGTGTGTGTGTGTGTATTTTAAGATGTGTGTATGTGTGCGCGTATATGTGTGTGTATTTTAAGATGTGTGTATGTGTATTTCTATATGTTTGAGTATGTCTGTGTGTGTGTGTGTGTGTATGTGTATGTTTATAAATATGTGTGTGTGTTTGTGTGAGTCTGAGGTGGGGGAGGTAAGGACTTGAGGAGGTGAAGGAGGTGAAGAGATGAGGAGGTGAGGAGGTGAGGAGTTGAGGAGGTGGGGAGGTTAGGGGAGGTGAGGAGGTGGGAGAGGTGAGGAGGTGAGGAGGTGGGAGAGGTGAGGAGGTGAGGAGGTGGGAGAAGTGTGGAGGTGAGGAGGTGGGGGAGGAGGTGAGGAGGTGTGGAGGTGGGAGAGGTGAGGAGGTGAGGAGGTGGGGGAGAAGAGGAGGTGAGGAGGTGTGGAGGTGGGGAGGTTAGGGGAGGTGAGGAGGTGGGAGAGGTGAGGAGGTGAGGAGGTGAGGAGGTGGGAGAAGTGTGGAGGTGAGGAGGTGGGGGAGGCGAGGAGGTGAGGAGGTGTGGAGGTGGGGAGGTTAGGGGAGGTGAGGAGGTGGGAGAGGTGAGGAGGTGAGGAGGTGAGGAGGTGGGAGAAGTGTGGAGGTGAGGAGGTAGGGGAGGTGAGGAGGTGTGGAGGTGGGAGAGGTGAGGAGGAAAGGAGGTGGGGAGGTGGGGGAGGAGAGGAGGTGAGGAGGTGACGGAGGTTGGGAGGTGGGGGAGGTGGGAGAGGTGTGGAGGTGAGGAGGTGGGGAGGTGAGGAGGTGAGGAGGTGAGGAGGTGAGGAGGTGGGGGAGGAGAGGAGGTGGGGGAGGTTAGGGAGGTGAGGAAGGTGAGGAGGTGAGGAGGTGGGGGAGGAGAGGAGGTGAGGAAGTTGGGGAGGTGGGGGAGGTGAGGAGGTGAGAAGGTGAGGAGGTGAGGAGGTGGGGGAGGTGAGGAGGTGGGGAAGTGAGGAGGTGGGGAGGTGGGGGAGGAGAGGAGGTGGGGGAGGTTAGGGAGGTGAGGAAGGTGAGGAGGTGAGGAGGTGGGGGAGGAGAGGAGGTGAGGAAGCTGGGGAGGTGGGGGAGGTGGGGGAGGAGCGGAGGTGAGGAGGAGAAGGAGGTTGGCCGCTCCCGCTTCCTCGTGTGTGTGTGTGTGTGTGTGTGTGTGTGTGTGTGTGTGTGTGTGTGTGTGTGTGTGTGTGTGTGTGTGTGTGTGTGTGTTGCTACAACGGACACAGAGACACTGAGGAACCATCCCCCCATAACCAGAACCCAGGGAGGAGGTCCTCCTGGGTGAATGTGGACTGGAAGGTGTGGATGAGTGTCAGTGTGTCTGAGGACCCTCCTCCATCTGGGGACACTCTGTAGAAGGAGAGAGAGCCAGCAGGTCGGTCCACATACACTCCTACTCTGTTAGAGGGGAGGAGACGTATGACTGTTTTACTACCGTTGTACTGGACAGAGTAACCATCATCAGTACAATAAAGACTCCAGGACTTGTTGTTTCCTCCAAGCTCGCTATCACCACCCCATCCTCTCCTAGTGATTCCTCTGTATGTCACTCCTATAACAACATTTCCTTTCCTCTCCACCTCCCAGTAACAGCGGTCAGTCAGACCCTCTCTACACAACACCTGAGACCAGCAGTCAAATCTCTCTGGGTGATCAGGATACTTCTCCTCCTCTCCAACCCTCGTCACCTTCCTGTTGTCCTCAGACAGAGAGAGTCGTCTGTGGGCTGTGTTTGGGTCCAGTGTGAGTTCACACGCATCTGATGGAGAACAAGACATGATTAGTCTGCTGAACTGTTGTTGTTGTTCCTAGAAACTGAGCCCAGACTGTAGTTTGTGTTCTCCTGATGTTCTCAGTCCCTCAGCGTCACCACATGGGCTCTGTGTGTGTCATCAATATATTAGTAGTATCAGGATTATTATGTTCTAATGTCTTACATAACAATCAGAATAATAATTATATTATTATTGGATTTATATTATAATATTAATAATAATAACAACACTTATAATAATAATAGTAATAATAATAGTAGTATAAATAATACTATTAATATAAATATTTGTATTAAGAATAATAAAATAATAATATTCATAATTATATTACATTATAGTAATCATTATTCTAAACAGTAATCATTTATTCTTCAATGGTCCTTATTTGAACCATAAGGATGATGATTATTGTTATAATATAACATTAAATACACACTAATATTAAAGGGAAAGCTGCTCCGTTTGGGTCTCAAAACGTGTTTTGTATTGATGAGATCCATCCTGTTCATTCCCAGCAGGACGTCACCTCCTGCTGTGTGGATGGACCTTCCATCTAAAGAGTGAGTGTGTGTTGTGATGACTCAAACTAAACAGACACTCACACTTCTTTAGAGCTGGTTTCAGCCTCCATCCTCCACCGTGCTCCACCCTGGGGGGAACAAAGAGAGAGCAGTTGAAACATTCACACTCATGATCTGCTGGATCATCACTTTGTACACAACATGAGTTACAGCCGCCTTGGTAAACCACTTCATCTAGCGGCCGGTTGAATCCTTGTAGGAGACACGGTCCCTGAGAGGTGAGCTGTCCTCTCCGTACCTGAGAGTGTCCAGTCTCCAGCGTGGATCCTCCAGTCCAGCAGAGAGCAGCGTAACTCCTGAGTCTCCTGGGTGATTGTAGCTCAGGTCCAGCTCTCTCAGACGGGAGGGGTTGGAGCTCAGAGCTGAGGCCAGAGAAGAACAGCCTTCCTGTGAGACCATACAGCCAGACAACCTACACACACACACACACACACACACACACACACACACACCAGAATGAGTTATTATTATGAATATTCTTTATTTAGATGTGTGAATTGGGACTTTTATGGCTGTAAACCAGTAGAATGTCTTCTGATATCAAACCCTGGGCTGTAAGTGTTTGCTCATTGAGTCCAACTGACCTGAGAGTCTCCAGTGTACAGTGTGGACTCCCCAGTCCAGCAGAGAGCAGCTCCACTCCTGAATCCTGCAGGTCGTTGGTACTCAGGTCCAGCTCTCTCAGACTGGAGGAGTTGGAGCTGAGAACTGAGGCCAGAGCTTCACAGCATCTCTCTGACAGAAGACAGCCATTCAGCCTTCACACAACATCAACAGGAACATGTTAGGAACTGGGTTGAAAGGGATTATTGAGATTAAAACCACTTAAAACCACTTAAAACCACCATTAAAACCACTGAAAACCACTTAACCCTGTAAGGCCATCAGTTGCAAAGTTACAACAACACTTTTAGCTAGTTCAAAAAAAGTCTGTACATTTATTTTTCTTTTCTTTTAACCCATTTCCATAGTCAATGGGTCCTGTTGTTCAGCCTCCCGATGCTATTGGATAGTACATCTGTTCATAGGTCCGCCCTCTGGCCTCCAAGTCACACAACTGACTAATCTCCATGCCAGCAACACCTCTTTGCTTCATTGGACTGGATTCACAGTCTTTACTAGCATTTTTAATAAGAAATATAAGTTTAACAAATGATAACAGCGCTGTATGTAAGATTTAACAGCCAATATTGGAGTGTAATTTGTAGCCTGGTCCAGTATTGTCCAGTATTCATTCAAATTGAAGAACAAGTATTCACAAATATGAATAGACTAGGGAAAAACCCAGTTGTGGTGTTTCCTGGTATAATACCCAGTTGTTACTGGACTTCCTACTGAAGTGGTGCTGTTACTAATGGTTCACAATCCAAATGTTGTGTAGTTTAGAAAATACAATATTAAAATAGGCTCCCTCCTATAGCCTGCTCCAAGATCATATGTTTTGTATATTGTTATGACTTTAATATTCCAGTATTATGTATATT
>JANIIK010002697.1:22500-31367 GCA_027704905.1 Muraenolepis orangiensis | reverse complement strand
TATACAGTGGTGGCTGACCCATAGGGGGCGATGGGGCACCGCCCCCCCCTAAACCACACGCACAAACATTATTATTAATAATAAAAATAATTAAAAAAAAATATATATATATATAAATTGTCAATATGTGTGTGTTTAAAATATGGAATGCACCCAGAAATATGTGTAAAATATGATTTTAAAATAATTTGCGCAACATAATATGCTTTTCCTAGTACACATATGCCTAGTACTCTGTGGCCGTGTTCCATTTCAGGGTCTGCAGCCTTAAGGGCGCATTTGAATGACGATGCTGGGGAAATAGCCCCACGGAGGCGGGTCTCTGTAGCGGTTTAGCCAATTGCTGATTCAAGATATAACGAGTGACATAAAATGTAGCCAATCAGCGTCCTCAAAACATCTTCGGGGGGGCGCTTTTCAAACAGCCCTCCCGGAAGACTTTGGAGCATCGAGCATCGTCATTTGTGTGCGTCACAGTGTACTACTAGGAAAAGCATATTATGCTCTGTCTCTGCGGGCGCCATTTTAACTACAACAAGTTCAACAATGGCGAGTGTGAGCACTACCCCAAGACTCAACCCGGTCCCTAACTCGGTGAGCACTACCCCAAGACTCAACCCGGTCCCTAACTCGGTGAAATCTCTCATTCAAGAGCCGTTTGAGAGAAGAAGTTTGGCGGACAAACTTAAGGTGAAAGATCTGGGCCCAGATCAACCTGATATTTTTATCAAACAGGCAGCTAGTGAAAAAGGGAAGACCTATATGCGAGGCTTCTCTCGTAGCTGGTACACCAGAAAGGCCTGGCTAGCTGGATGCACTCATGCTAATGCCTTATTTTGCTTTCCTTGCTTGATTTTTAACAGATGTAACATGGACAGCAACTGGAGTGAGGGATGTGAAGCACCTGTCTGAGAAAGTGAGGAAGCATGAGAACACATGGACAATGCTATGAAGCTAGCCACGCTAGGCAGAGTGAACATTGCTACGCAGCTGGACGACGGCCACTGGATTGCCGTGAGGAAGCACAATGAGGAGGTGGATAAAAACCGGCATATTTTATGCAAAATAATCGACTGTGTCAAGTTTTGTGGGGCTTTTGAGTTGGCTTTGCGTGGGCATGACGAGACAGAATCTTCCGTCAACCCTGGTATTTTCAGGGGATTGGTAGATTTTGTTTCCTCCCTGGACACTGTGCTAGTAATTGTATATAATGTAATTAACAATATGTAATTGTAAATTAAAAAAATGGTATAGCCCCCCCTGGTTAAAAATGCACCAGCCGCCACTGGTATTATAGTGTAATGTAATGTAATGTAATATAATGTAATGTATTGTATTATAGTGTAATGTAATGTAATGTATTGTATTATAGTGTAATGTAATGTAATGTAATGTATTATAGTGTAATGTAATGTATTGTATTATAGTGTAATGTAATGTAATGTAATGTATTATAGTGTAATGTAATGTAATGTAATGTATTATAGTGTAATGTAATGTATTGTATTATAGTGTAATGTAATGTAATGTAATGTATTATAGTGTAATGTAATGTAATGTATTGTATTATAGTGTAATGTAGTGTAATGTAATGTAATGTAATGTATTATAGTGTAATGTAATGTAATGTATTATAGTGTAATGTAATGTAATGTAATGTATTATAGTGTAATGTAATGTAATGTATTGTATTATAGTGTAATGTAGTGTAATGTAATGTAATGTAATGTATTATAGTGTAATGTAATGTAATGTATTATAGTGTAATGTAATGTAATGTATTGTATTATAGTGTAATGTAATGTAATGTAATGTATTGTATTATAGTGTAATGTCATGTCATGTATTGTATTATAGTGTAATGTAATGTAATGTAATGTATTGTATTATAGTGTAATGTAATGTAATTGAATGTATTATAGTGTAATGTAATGTAATGTATTGTATTATAGTGGAATGTAATGTAATGTAATGTATTGTATTATAGTGTAATGTAATGTAATGTCATGTATTGTATTATAGTGTAATGTAATGTAATGTCATGTATTGTATTATAGTGTAATGTAATGTAATGTATTGTATTATAGTGTAATGTAATGTAATGTTTTGTATTATAGTGTAGTGTAATGTAATGTATTGTATTATAGTGTAGTGTAATGTAATGTATTGTATTATAGTGTAGTGTAATGTAATGTATTGTATTATAGTGTAGTGTAATGTAATGTATTGTATTATAGTGTAATGTAATGTCAAGTAATGTGTTCTCCGTAGCCTGATCAGACCATCTTTATTCTGACATGGCCTCCACTCTAACCAATCTCCTTGGGGGAGGAGATCCTTAACCAATCACCGCCGCATTGGATAATCACTGTTCCAACCGAGAAATGGCTTTTCCACATCACGATGCCCGACCAGAAGAATCAACTCCAAGGAGTGGGCTGGTTCAAAGGTCTGGACCAGCCAAGGTTCCCCCCCACAGAGGGGCCAATTGTAACAGAGCAGGTTCCCAGCATACTGTGCACCATTACAGCTCACAAGCCAAGCAGCCTGAAGAGCTCTCAAATGATTGTGCAATTGTTGCTTTTAAGGGGCCGGGGTGTCCATGAGTGAGTGCCTCAACAAGGAGATGATGTGGAGAGCTATGGTGAGAGAGGGAGGACAGAGGGAGGAAAGAGGGAGGAGAGAGGTATGGTGAGAGAGGGAGGAGAGAGGGAGGAGAGGGAGGAGAGAGAGGGAGGAGAGAGAGGGTGGAGAGAGAGGTACAGTGAGAGAGGGAGGAGAAATGGAGGAGAGGGGAAGAAGAGAGGGAGGAGAGAGAGAGAAGAGAGAGAGGAGAGGGAGGAGAGAGGGAGAAGAGAGAGAGAAGAGAGGGAGACGAGAGGTACGGTGGGAGGTACAGTGAGAGAGGGAGGAGAGAGAGAGGAGAGAGGTACGTTTAGAGAGGGAGAGGAGCGGGAGAAGAGAGGGAGGAGAGAGGGAGGAGAGAGGGAGGAGAGAGGGAGGAGAGAGGGAGGAGAGAGGGAGAAGAGAGGGAGGAGAGAGAGAGAAGAGAGAGAGGAGAGGGAGGAGAGAGGGAGGAGAGAGGGAGGAGAGAGGGAGGAGAGAGGTACATTTAGAGAGGGAGAGGAGAGGGAGAAGAGAGGGAGGAGAGAGGGAGGAGAGAGGGAGGAGAGAGGGAGGAGAGAGGGAGGAGAGAGGGAGGAGAGGTATAGTGAGAGAGGGAGGAAAGAGGGAGGGGAGAGGGAAGACAGAGGGAGAATTGTCCCTATGACAGTAATTCCAACAGTATGAACCATGTCCCTCTGTGACCTACGAACCTTCACAGAGCATCCAAATCAATATTTTCTTTTTAGAGCTACAGCCAATGATGTCTCTGTTGTTTTGGATATCAAAAGTTGAGAAAACCCCATGCAACCCCTGAGATATGCTCATAAATCAGCTTGATATTTAAGCAAAAGCTCACAGCAACAGAGTACGAGTTACAGACACACTTCAATTGAAATAGTTTTTATTTGTAAATAATAATGTTCAATATAAACTATGCCCTCCTGGCTACCTGTACAAAATGTTCTTCATCTCAGACTATCATTATATTGATTATATATATTTATATATATATATATATACAGATTATATATATATGTATATATATGTATATATATATACATATATATGTATATATATATATATATATATATATACACACCTATATATATATATATATATATATATATATATATATATATATGTATATATATATATATATATATATATATATGTATATATATATATAATTAATTGATTTTATTATTTGGATATTATTTCTATGTTGCCGTTTATTGTGTAAAACTACTTTACTGTGCTTGTATGTTTTGTCAGTATTGAGGTAAGTGGAGGTGAGTGGAGGTGAGTGGAGGGGTGTGGAGGTGAGCGGAGGTGTGTGGAGGTGTGTGGAGGTGAGTGGAGGTGTGTGGAGGTGTGTGGAGGTGAGTGGAGGTGTGTGGAGGGGTGTGGAGGTGAGTGGAGGTGAGTGGAGGTGTGTGGAGGTGTGTGGAGGGGTGTAGAGCTGTGTGGAGGGGTGTGGAGGTGAGTGGAGGTGATTGGAGGTGAGTGGAGGGGTGTGGGGGTGTGTGGAGGTGTGTGGAGGTGTGTGGAGGTGAGTGGAGGGGTGTGGAGGTGTGTAGAGGTGTGTGGAGGTGAATGGAGGTGTGTGGAGGTGTGTGAAGCTGTGTGGAGGTGTTTGGAGCTGTGTGGAGCTGTATGGAGGTGTTTGGAGGTGTATGGAGGTTTGTGGAGGTCCGTTGAGGTGTATGGAGGTGTATGGAGGTTTGTGGAGGTCAGTGGAGGTGAGTGGAGGGGTGTGGAGGTGTGTAGCCGTGTGTGGAGGTGTATGAAGGTGATGAAGGTGTGTAGAGGTGTGTGGATGTGCGTGGAGGTGAGTGGATGTGTGTGGAGGTGTGTGGAGACGTGTTGAGGTGTGTGGAGGTGATTGGAGGTGATTGGAGGGGTGTGGAGGTGAGTGGAGGGGTGTGGAGGTGTGTAGAGGTGTGTGGAGGTGAGTGGAGGTGTGTGGAGGTGTGTGAAGCTGTGTGGAGGTGTTTGGAGCTGTGTGGAGCTGTATGGAGGTGTTTGGAGGTGTATGGAGGTTTGTGGAGGTCCGTTGAGGTGTATGGAGGTGTATGGAGGTTTGTGGAGGTCAGTGGAGGTGAGTGGAGGGGTGTGGAGGTGTGTAGCCGTGTGTGGAGGTGTATGAAGGTGATGAAGGTGTGTAGAGGTGTGTGGATGTGCGTGGAGGTGAGTGGATGTGTGTGGAGACGTGTTGAGGTGTGTGGAGGTGATTGGAGGTGATTGGAGGGGTGTGGAGGTGAGTGGAGGTGTTGAGGTGTGTGGAGGTGAGTGGAGGTGAGTGGAGGTGAGTGGAGGGGTGTGGAGGTGTGTGAAGGTGAGTGTAGGTGAGTGAAGGGGTGTGGAGGTGTGTGAAGGTGAGTGGAGGTGTGTGGAGGTGTGTGGAGACGTGTTGAGGTGTGTGGAGGTGAGTGAAGGTGTGTGGAGGTGAGTGGAGGTGTGTGGAGGTGTGTGGAGACGTGTTGAGGTGTGTGGAGGTGAGTGAAGGTGTGTGGAGGTGTGTGGAGGTGTGTGGAGACGTGTTGAGGTGTGTGGAGGTGAGTAGAGGTGAGTGGAGGTGGTGGAGGTGTTTGGAGGTTTGTGGAGGTGTGTGTAGAGGTGTGTGGAGGTAAGTAGAGGTGTGTGGAGGTGAGTGGAGGGGTGTGGAGGTGTGTGGAGTTGTGTGGAGGTGTGTGGAGGTGTGTGGAGGTGAGTGGAGGTGTCTGGAGGGGTTTGGAGGTGTGTGGAGGTGAGTGGAGGTGAGTGGAGGGGTGTCATTTGAGTAGACAAAACTCAACGTAAAATGGTTTAAATAAAACAACAAAATAAAAGCAGCGACGTTTACACCGGCATGGCAACCAGTGGGGTTTTTAAAAATCGAGTAAAAGGCTATTCTAAAAATATACGTTTTTAGGCCTTTTTTAAAAGCATCCACAGTCTGTGGTGTCCTCAGCTGGATTGGGAGGGTGTTCCACAGTCTGGGAGCAGCGGAGCAGAAGGCTCGGTCTCCCATGGTTTTCAGTTTGGTCCTGGGGGGGAAGGAGGAGGTTTGCCTTTACAGCTCTGCCAACCCCCTTGGCAGAGCAGAGGGGGTTGTGTTTGTTCTGATGTAGAGCTGTGTGTCATCAGCATAGCAATGGAATGATATTCCATGCCGGTTGATGACACGACCAATGGTGACCAATGGTGACATGTATATGGTGAAAATAGGAGTGTGTGGGATGGAACATGACCAGAATGGATGGAGTAGTTTATCATTGAAGTGATCAGGGGACTTATGGCACCAATGTTAGATTTGACCAGGGTAGTGGAAAAGGGGTCCAGGGCACAGGTGGAGGGCTTCATGTTTTTGATGATGGCTTCAACTTCATGCTGCGAGATGTCAGTGAAGCAGCAAAGAGGCTGGGTAGGTCCGGGCTGGGGTTTGACGGTCAGGACTGGCAGAGCAGCGGAGTTTGAGAGGAGAGAGCGGATGGTCTCTACTTTTTTCCTAAAGAATGCGATGAAATGATCACACTGCTCCTCTGTGGTGTCTTTGTGTAAGGGAGTCTGAGGTTTGAGGAGATGATTTATGGTGGAAAAAAGTAGCTTGGAGTTGCCAGGGCTGTTGTTGATGATAGTGGAGTATAATTTTGACCGTGTGTCTCTGAGGGTCTTTGCATAGGCCTTTTGGTGGCCCCGGTATGCCTGTCTGTGAACAGTGAGTCCAGAAACCTTCAGGCGCCGCTCGAGGAAACGCCCCCCTGTATTCATATATAGGTGTAACAGGGGGCTGAGCGTGTGAAATATAGTAGAGGTGTTTGGAGGTTTGTGGAGGTGAGTGGAGGTGAGTGGAGGTGAGTGGAGGTGTATGGAGGTTTGTGGAGGTGTGTGGAGGTGAGTGGAGGTGTGTAGAGGGGTGTGGAGCTGGGCGTGGCGAGGATCTTCTAGAGAGAGGTTTCACACTCAGGACCTTCATCTCTCCAGAGTGGATTTCTGAATGGGGCTGCGGAGGTGGTGCTTTGTGTGTTCCTGCTGTGTGTTTGTAGGTTCTTAGTGGAAAGGTGATTGACGTTACCTGACGTGCACTACGCCTAACTTACTGAGATAACTGGGAGGAGAGGGGGTGTACTGAATTGTGCAGGGTAGTCGACGTCATCGCCGTGGTTTATGACTAATATTCCACGGCGATGATCCTATAAGAGCCCTTGAGTTGATCTACACCTTTTAGAAACATGAATTGGACCGGACTATACTTGTATGGCAAGTCAAATGGTGTTCAGAATATGTACATCTTTATGGGTCTCATAATGACCAATCATATGCAAATCACTAATTTTGCAATATCTGCCTTATTACCCAGGTCTGGTATTTCATGTTTCATTTTCTGTTTGTGTATGATAGGAATGGTTCTGAACTGAATGTTTTAGAGTAAAACGGTTAATTGCCTCGAGAGAGATGTGTGTGTGTGTGGGGTGTGCGTGCGTGTGGGGTGTGCGTGTGTGTGTGTGTGTGTGTGTGTGTGTGTGTGTGTGTGTGTGTGGTTGTGTGTGTGTGTCTTCTCCCAAATGTAAAAGCACAATGAGGATAAGTGGATCTAAACAACCTATGAGTATAGTGTGGTCTCATTGTGTTAGAGCAACAGTGTTCTCTCTCTCTGTCACTTGTTCTCTCTCTGTCACTTGTTCTCTCTCTCTGTCACTTGTTCTCTCTCTCTGTCACTTGTTCTCTCTCTGTCACTTGTTCTCTCTCTGTCACTTGTTCTCTCTCTCTGTCACTTGTTCTCTCTCTCTGTCACTTGTTCTCTCTCTGTCACTTGTTCTCTCTCTCTGTCACTTGTTCTCTCTCTCTGTCACTTGTTCTCTCTCTCTGTCACTTGTTCTCTCTCTGTCACTTGTTCTCTCTCTCTGTCACTTGTTCTCTCTCTCTGTCACTTGTTCTCTCTCTCTGTCACTTGTTCTCTCTATCTGTCACTTGTTCTCTCTCTCTCTGTCACTTGTTCTCTCTCTCTGTCACTTGTTCTCTCTCTCTGTCACTTGTTCTCTCTCTCTGTCACTTGTTCTCTCTCTCTGTCACTTGTTCTCTCTCTCTGTCACTTGTTCTCTCTCTCTGTCACTTGTTCTCTCTCTCTCTGTCACTTGTTCTCTCTCTCTGTCACTTGTTCTCTCTCTCTGTCACTTGTTCTCTCTCTCTGTCACTTGTTCTCTCTCTCTGTCACTTGTTCTCTCTCTCTCTGTCACTTGTTCTCTCTCTCTGTCACTTGTTCTCTCTCTCTCTGTCACTTGTTCTCTCTCTCTGTCACTTGTTCTCTCTCTCTCTGTCACTTGTTCTCTCTCTCTGTCACTTGTTCTCTCTCTCTCTGTCACTTGTTCTCTCTCTCTGTCACTTGTTCTCTCTCTCTGTCACTTGTTCTCTCTCTCTGTCACTTGTTCTCTCTCTGTCACTTGTTCTCTCTCTCTGTCACTTGTTCTCTCTCTCTGTCACTTGTTCTCTCTCTCTGTCACTTGTTCTCACTCTCTGTCACTTGTTCTCTCTCTCTGTCACTTGTTCTCTCTCTCTGTCACTTGTTCTCTCTCTCTGTCACTTGTTCTCTCTCTCTGTCACTTGTTCTCTCTATCTGTCACTTGTTCTCTCTCTGTCACTTGTTCTCTCTCTTTGTCACTTGTTCTCTCTCTCTGTCACTTGTTCTCTCTCTGTCACTTGTTCTCTCTCTGTCACTTGTTCTCTCTCTCTGTCACTTGTTCTCTCTCTTTGTCACTTGTTCTCTCTCTCTGTCACTTGTTCTCTCTCTCTGTCACTTGTTCTCTCTCTGTCACTTGTTCTCTCTCTCTGTCACTTGTTCTCTCTATCTGTCACTTGTTCTCTCTCTGTCACTTGTTCTCTCTCTTTGTCACTTGTTCTCTCTCTCTGTCACGTGTTCTCTCTCTGTCACTTGTTCTCTCTCTGTCACTTGTTCTCTCTCTCTGTCACTTGTTCTCTCTCTGTCACTTGTTCTCTCTCTCTGTCACTTGTTCTCTCTCTGTCACTTGTTCTCTCTCTCTGTCACTTGTTCTCTCTCTGTCACTTGTTCTCTCTCTGTCACTTGTTCTCTCTCTCTGTCACTTGTTCTCTCTCTCTGTCACTTGTTCTCTCTCTCTGTCACTTGTTCTCTCTCTCTGTCACTTGTTCTCTCTCTCTGTCACTTGTTCTCTCTCTCTGTCACTTGTTCTCTCTCTCTGTCACTTGTTCTCTCTCTTTGTCACTTGTTCTCTCTCTCTGTCACTTGTTCTCTCTCTCTGTCACTT
>JANIIK010002697.1:15000-17500 GCA_027704905.1 Muraenolepis orangiensis | reverse complement strand
GTTAAGTCGACTAGTCGGGATCAGAATCAGTAGTCGATATTTAGGCAGAATGGTGGAAGCATGCCATGGACTATTGATAGATATGCATAGAATATTTGGATCATGCTTTTATTAGGCCTAATTAAAGCACCTCATCATTTATTTAATAATTGTGTTGAATCTGGTTCACAATCCTCCACAGAGCTGTTCACCGCGGTCATGCCTGGTCATGTGCCGCTCACCATCACTTGGTCTCTCATGGCTCATTTAAATCAGCCTACCTCAGCTTCCTGTTTCAATGAGATGTAGAACCATCGGATTGAGGTATGAAGGAGCTGGGACTCCACTGAGGCTTGAACTCACCCTTGATATGTCAATCAAGTCAGCCTGTTTCACAGTAAAGAAACCATGATGATCATCTGCCTGATTACACTGACCTTTGTCTTCACTTTCTTCAGGACTACTGAGTTGAGCGAAACTCAGTATGTGGATTGATGAAATTAGTCTAAAACATGCCATGCTAATTAATTTAAATTATCAGCTAATCTGTTAGCCAATGATCTGACATTAGGGAGCGCAGCAGTGAGCCTGGGCCAGGGATCTCTGAGCGCTGGATCGGCACTATTTTAGATTTATATCTAATATACTGTATATGCTGTATATATACGTATATATATATATATATATATATACTTCATATATATACTGTATATTGTGTACTGTATATTATATATATATATATTACTGGCTTTCCGATGCTGGTAGTGCCAAGCCAGGGAAGAGTGATTTCCAGCCACCTGACTCATCTCCCGTGATGTGGGTCAGAGCCTCCAGCTCGCTGCTGTGTTCAGTAGATCAATCGATTCTGTAATATAGATCCTTATATAGATCCCTTTTTCATGTTGTTAAAGGGACAGGCCATCGTTTAGAAGTGTCGTCAATTACTGCTTAAACTGCCTCCTGTAGGCACGGGTTAACACACTTTGATTAAGACGCATCACAGAAAGTTGATTCTTAGGGTCAAATACTTGTAATACAAAGGTTTTTGACCGTAACCATATTGTTTGTTGTCATTGTCTTACCAATGAGATGGTAGACAGGAGTTTGAGTTGCAGTGGGCGGAGTCATCTCGGAGCTAACCTGCTATGTTCGAGGTGTGCTCCAGGTAAGGCTCACCTCAGTCGCCATGGTAACTCAACTGAGATAAGTCTAAGCTTGCTATCTGAAACCAAACAATTCTCCCTTTCCCTGAATTCTGACTTCTAAACATATCCGTAAATCCTTGGAATCCAGCTTCTTCTCAGGGCCCAGTGCCACTAATACTCTAAATAAACGTCATATGAAGGCTTTATACAAGACACTGGTGCTGACCTCATACAGAAGCACCTTCAGCAACAGACTCATTCCACCCAGGTGCACCACAGAACGCCACAGGAAGTCCTTTCTTCCTGTGGCCATCAGTCTCTATAATTCATCTACCTCGGGTCGTGAGAGGGACAGTGGAGACTCGGTGACCTGAGGCCAACGCACTGTTATTATTATTTTTTTTGGTCAACGCACTGTAAATCCTTTCACTGTAATTTTGCACTGTAAATTCTATTTCACTTTTCACTTTTCACATGTCACTTTTTCAGTATTCATCTGAGTTATTTATTAGTATTTTATTACTGCCAATTTGCACTATACGTATTGTTGTGTATTGTATATACCCACGTATTACTGTAATAATACTGTAAATTGTGCAATTCATCTATCAATACATTTAGATTTCATTTAGAGTTCATTTAGTTATATTTTGTTTATACTAGTTTAGTTTAGTTTAGTTTGTTGTTATTTAGTTTTTAGGTATTAGTATATTTTGTGTGCATTTATTCCCCTGTTTCAACTGTTGCACCTTAATTTCCCTCGGGATAAATTAAGTTATCTTGAATCTTGAATCTTGAATCTTGAAACTGCCACTAGCCAGTAAGATGGCTTCTGGAGAAGCTCCTCCAGAAGACAAGGACACAGGGTGATAAGGAATCCGCTTTACGAGTTTGAATCCTGGTGAACAGAGCAGATAGAACATGCTAGAGCTCTTCCTCTAGTGGGTGTGGTGGTGGCTGTTTTAACCTGTGGGCCTTGATTAACAAGGACCCACAGGTGGGCAGCCTCACCAGCCATAGAGTAACCAGTCTGACTCCAGGTGAGGCTGCTTCAACCAGCCACCAACCACACACACACACTCCACAAAGTCATTTTTACATTTCTAAAGTGGGTTCACATGCCTTCCATGGATGGATGGATGGATAGACTCCATACTTAGGGATGGAAGACAGCGCTATGAGCCTGTCTGCATCCTATTGGAATAGAATGGATCCACACAATCTACGGTAGCTACCATGTGTGTGTGTATGTATGTGTGTGTGTGTGTGTGTGTGTGTGTGTGTGTGTGTGTGTGATTACATTTTCCATTAGCCTATGGTTGTCATGCCTGGATGGCTATCAGTGTATTAGTCCGCCGCTAGCCAGCCTGCTCAGT
>JANIIK010002697.1:2500-12500 GCA_027704905.1 Muraenolepis orangiensis | reverse complement strand
ATTATCAAACTGAGTATAAAGCCGTAGCATCATGAAGCATAGCTACCGCCATAGAAAACCTTACATTCCATTGTTCTGCCGAGACCTGACAGAATAGTTGGAATAAATTAATAGACATCAAACATCATATACATTCACTCTACTAACTAATTTTATGAATATTAAATACACAGTCTCGCTATAAATGATATCAAAATGCATTTTAATGCAGCAACTTTCTAGAAATGCTGCATTTTCACTGAGAATAAGAATCAGCATTTTGATTTCATGGACAGAAAGTAACGTGACGTGGACATAGGCCGATAGAAAAGAATAGGCCAAAAAACATAGGTCACCATTTTAGAGGCGTTATTAAGATGGAATATGATTTGCACTGTGGACCAATGCAGCTGCTGCACCTTTTGTGTTAAGATAGCAGTTTGGACCCAAGCACACGACTCAATAAGACAAATTGATGAATTTAAGTATTTAATAAACAAATAAAGTATCACAACAATGGATCAGAGGCAAGAGAGGCTGGAGCAGACGGATCGGAGGCAGACAGACGGCGGTCGTAGAAGGAGGGACCGCGTCAGGCAGGCGAGGAGGATGGGGAGGAGGGGCAGGTGGAGACAGCGGACTGGAGGACCTGGCCTTCAGCTGGGACACGTTAAGGCCGGATGTACCCGAAGGGATGGAGGACAGCAGGAGGACTCATCATTGATTACATTTCAAAGAGGCCAAAGTCCCGGGGAGCTATCTTCCGGGACTCCACCTTCAGAGGGAGGTCCTCAGCCTGAAGCCAGACCTTCTGACCCGGCCGGAAGCAGGGTGCGGGGATGCGGCGGCGATGGGCGGCGATGGGCCTGTTGTTGAGGAGGAGTGCAGGAGGCCTGGAGCAGGAGGCCTGGAGCAGGAGGCCTGGAGCAGGAGGCCTGGAGCACAGAAGGCCTGGAGCAGTGAAGAACTGGCTTTATTCCAGGTGCGCTGGCAGCATAACACATGGGCTTGGACAGATGGTACTGATATCTACTCCTCCTGGGATGGAAAGAGCTGAGGCTGGTGACCGAGAGAGCTTATGGAGGTTATGGAGGGGACATGAAAAACACATTTCTCTGTCTTAACAAACTATTTGTTCTCCAGAAGGCATTGGAGAACCTGTTGGATGTGTCATTCATGTTCTTCAATAGAACAATCTGAATATCATCAAGATGATAGGTCTCAAACACGGCAGGAGCATTAGATCATCCACAGGGCATCACCAGATAGTGACCGAGAGGAGCGTTGAAGGCGGTTTGCCAACAATATGATAAATGTTCCGGAGGTCTAACTTAGAAATAACTGTGAGGGACAAAAGCCGACTGAAAGAGGGCCAGGGGCTGCTTGCTCTTCACAGGAATGGCCTTTAAACAACGTTCATCAATGAAAGAA
This sequence comes from Muraenolepis orangiensis, assembly GCA_027704905.1. Lineage (NCBI taxonomy): Eukaryota > Metazoa > Chordata > Actinopteri > Gadiformes > Muraenolepididae > Muraenolepis > Muraenolepis orangiensis. The sequence goes on along the minus strand of JANIIK010002697.1, from coordinate 11,090 downwards.
CATAGAACATAACAACTATCAACAAACAAAACACCTGCGCCTACCAGGGAAGAAGAGGAGCGGGTTCCTTTAAGTAATTCTTCATCGCCTCACGCCATTTGAAGACGAACAGACATTGAAGTGGTAAAACTGATAAAAAACTGAACTACCGTATTGACCCGAATATAAGACGACCCGGATTATAAGACGACCCGGATTATAAGACGACCGATAAGACCCCTCTTTTCAAGACTCATTTTGGACCTTTTTGTCTTTTTTTTATAAAGAAAATAATCTTTTTTGAAAATAATGATAACACACATCACACATTGTGTTCAAATTTGCCTAACTTGGCAAACAAAAACAAAACAGGCTAGATAGATTGCAATGAAACAGTAGTGCAATAAAACGGTAGTGCAATAAAACAGGAACATGAAACAGTGCAAAATGTCAGAACATCAGTCTATTGGTCACATCACAAATGTCTTCTCATTCAGCTCGTCTTCTACATCGCTGGTTGTTCGTTCTCACTCCCGCTATCGTCACTCACGTTGTCCGCTTCCCCGTCTCCTCCCACATCACGTCATCCTCGCTGCCATCCATGGCATTTGATACGCAGCATTTCTTAACCCATTAATGATGCTTTCTGGGGAAACGTCAGCCCATGCTTGCAAGATCCATTCACAGAGCAAACTGTGAATGCAGGCTTTTGGATTTTTCCAGACGGTGTCAGTGCGTGATTAGCAGCCAGGAGCCACTCTGTGGATCTCTTGCGCAGATGAACCTTGAATGGTTTGTTAACGACCACATCCAACACCTGCAGCTGGCTTGTCATTCCGCCCGGTATGATCACTAGGTCACCATTCAACTCTTTCACTTGCTTTTTGACTGGCTCTGTCAAGTGTCCACGGAAAGCATCCAGAATCAACATATTCCTCATCTTTCTGAGTCCCCCATGCCGTCTGCCCCACACCACCTTGAGCCAGTCCACCACAAGCTCCGTCTCCATCCAGCCCTTTGCCTGGGCAGGTACGATAATGCCAGCTGGCACTTTAAGTACAGTCACTGCCTCTTTAGGTACAGTCTTGCGTTTTAAAACCACGTACGGGGGAAGTTAACGTGCCTGCGAGGCACGTTAACATGACCGTTACTCAGCTCTTCTCGTTTCCAGTAGACTTCACAATCACTGATTTGTCACCTTTCTTATGGCATGTCAAAATACACAGGCGTTTGATCAGCATTGCCCATCTGATCAAGGGGGTATGAGTGCTTCTTCCTTAACTTTATCACATATCGCTGATAAGACAGTAGCTTCTCTCTGAAGTCTGAGGGCAGGCGCTGGGCAAGGCTTGTCCTGCGTCGCAATGACAGCCCGTTACGCGACATCAGTCTTCTACACCAGCCCATGCTAGCTTTGAACTCGGTGGGTGGTATGTTGAGCTCTTTGGCGATTTCCAAGGCTTTCAGCTGTATGACAGCTCTGGTAATTGGCATACCTTCATTACGTTTTTCACTCACATATTCAAACACCCTCCTGTCAACCTCCGGGAAGCGGTCCCTTTGCGGACCGCGGAAAGCTTTCCTCTGACTGTTAACATTTCTAAGACGGTCTTGTTGGGCTCGCCATCTTCTAACGTTACTCAGTTACACCATAGTTCTTTGCTGCTCGACAGTTGTTTGATGTCTCTGCTTCGTTTATCACCATTATCTTAAAATTGGCATCGTAACTTCGTCTCTCCTGTTTATAAACTTGCCCTACTTTTGAGCCTTTTGAGAAGTTGGTTGCTGTGTCTCTCCATTTCTATCTCTCCAGGCAACTGTTGCTATGTACTGTTACTTTAAGACTTTAAGTTACTTTAAGTGTCGCGCGGTGTCTCGGAACACTCGTTTGGCGCGATCTGTTGTTGTGACAATTACATGTGCAATTACATCGAAAAGTCTAAACCCCGATTACAAGACGACCCCTATTTTTCAGATATTTTTCTAGGAAAAAAAACATGTCTTATATTTGGGTCAATACGGTACTTTAGTCCTTTCTCCCATTTCACCACTTATGAGAATACCGGTGCAGCTGTTGCATGCATAAACATGGTGTTAAGTAAAAAACACAAAGCTAATTCATTTAAATAAACAGTTGTTTCTGTCTTGCTTGCTTCACATAAGTGTTAAGTTGATGGAATGTTGTCTTAATGTCTGCTCATAGCCCCGCCCCCTGCTCTGGCCTGGATTGTATACCTGTATCTCTTTTTCCCTCATGACCTGTAGAGGGCTCACACACAAACATTACAACACTCTCAACCAAAACTAGATTGAACAGAAATTCTATTTGAGATCCATCCATCCATCCATCCATCGTCTTCCGCTTATCCGGGTCGGGTCGAACGAGGTAGCAGCTCCAGCAGGGGACTCCAAATTCCCTCTCCCTGGCAACATCGTTCCAGCTCTGACTGGTGGATCCTGAGGCGTTCCCAGGCCAGTGTGGAGATGTTATCACCGCACCTGTACCATAGTCTGTCCCTGAGGAATGTGATACCCCTGTAATTGGCACACAAACTCTGGTCCCCCTTTTTGAACAGGGGTACAACCACACCCGGTTGCCACTCCTCAGGCACTGTCTCAGACTGCCTTCAGCATTTCTTGACGGATCTCGTCAATCCCCGGGGCTTTGCCACTGTGGAGATAGCAGTGACTTCCTCTTAGGAGATTGATGTTTGCCGTCCATCATCCTCCAGCTCAGCCTCTACCGTAGAGGGTGGGTTAGTTTGGTTAAGGAGTTCCTCAAAGTGCTCCTTCTACCGCCCAATCACCTCCTCACTTACTGTAAACAGCTTGGATGGATCCACGCTTCCCCCTCCTAAGAAAAACGGGAAAACTTCTCCATAGCTTCTCCGAATTCCTCCCATACCTGCTGCTTTGCCTCCGCTATGGCTGAGGCTGCCGTCCTCTTGGCCTGCCGATACCCCGCAACTGAATCCGGAGTCTCACAGAGTCACATAGCCACAACGCCCGGAAGGCCTCCCTATTCAGCTTCCCTGACCACCTGTGTCCACCAAAAAGTCTGAGGGTTGCCGCCCCTTGAGGCACCAATGACCTTGAGGCCACAGCTCTCAACTGCAGCTTCAGCAATAGAAGCTTTGAACAATGGCCACTCTGGTTCAATGTCCACAGAGATGCTGGAAAAATTCCGCCGGAGGTGGGAATTGAAGGTCTCCCGGACAGGAGCATCCACCAGACGTTCCAAGTTCACCCGCACTACACGTTTGGGCTTACCAGGTCTGTCCAATTTGACATCATTATATTTAAACGTGGTTGTTTTCCTGTGTGCGTCTGTGTGTGTGTGTGTGTCTCTGTGTTTCATTCATCCCCATTCAGGTGAAGCCTTCCCGCGTCACCGTACTCCATCTCCATTTGATGACACTTCCGGTATCTTGGTCTGTCTCCTCCCCATGACGTCACTTTGTTTCCCATTGGCTAATCCATCGTTTACATTCTCCCGGCATTGTCTATTCAGTCTGTGCTCTCCTCTGTATAAGCAGCTCCTCCTCACTATGCACACCTGTCTAAATGCGTTTCTAGTTGCTATTCCATCTTTCTGTTTCCCGTTTGCCTTTTTGTTTGTAGGGTGCAACTTTGGTCGAGGCTAGACGGGGGCCCTCTTCCATTTGACATACACGTAGTGTGATAATTATTTAGCACACTAGGGCAGCTACGAGGCAGCTGCCACCCGCTGTCTATTTGTTATTCAGATGGTTAGAGTATGTAGCTGTTTGGTTTTTCAGATAAGCAGTCTGTTCGTTTTTTGGGGGGTTTTGTTCTCTTTATTTTCTTTAGCACTGCTTGTCGACCTTTGTTTGTTCCCCTTCCCCTTCTCTTTTAGATTACTGTCTTACCTATTGTATTTATTGTATTTATTGTATTTATTGTATGTATTGTAATGTTGTATTGTGTATTGTATTGAGTCTACCTAGTCTCTGTGTGTGAGCGTGGTACCCTCGTGTTTGTATAAAAATACAAATGCTTGCAAGCAGTCCTTGTTCCCTGGCTATTTCTTCACAGCACTTTTATTTGACATCTACCTTTATCGTCCTCTGGAAGTAACAACCGTGGACATCTATCACACATAAGGGCGATGGGGAGGCAGAGACGAGATGTTTGGGCACCGTGGGCAGATCCGGGTCTTGGAAGGAGGCAACGAGATGATTGCCGATGGGGCAGATCGTGCTCCACAAGATGATCTTCCCCGGGCTCCAGTCTAATAGGGGGTTATTGACCTAAAGCCAAGGGAACCCTAGTATAAGAGGTATGTGATGAGAATCGGCTCACAGAGAAATGCCTTCTCTGTGATTCCCCGAGAGTAAGAGGTCAAGGGGGCAGTTTTATGGTCAACCCTCCCTAAACGCCTTCTTGTCATGACCCTGGCCAATAGGTTCTAAGCCCAACTGAAGCGCTACGTCCAGATCTAAAAAACTCTCATCCGCCCCTGAGTCAACTAAAGCCGAAAGACGAAAAGAAGAGTGGCACTAAGCAAAGAATGGGAGGTAGACTCACCCATAGATTTGCCAGTTTGTATCTTAGTTGGTCACTTAGAGAGTGAACAAACTGCAATGCAATATTGTTCCAGCCGCTCTCTGCGTGGAGTCCGGAACAAGCCAACCAGCGAGACCACACTGTGGGTACTTGATGGAGGGGATGGAGTCACTGGGCTGCATCCCTCTCAGTGCCCGGATGATCAAACATTCCCCACATTGCCCGGATAAACCATGAATAATAGCATCTCACAGAGCTACGACCTTCCCAATCCACCGTCGAAGGAGGAATGGGCGTCAGGCAGGCAGGGGTCGTAGAAGGCGGAAACAAAATCGATTCTATGAACGCGGGAAACAAGGTTTGCTAGGCAGCGACACAATCTGGCAGAGAGTGAAGTGGAAGCTTGAGTTTAAATAGTGAATGGTGAACTGAATGAACCAATGAGCAGTAACCGAGAGACGATTGACTGCAGCTAAAGGGAGGGCGAGGCCGACCAAACCTACGGGAGACCTCTAGTGGACGGACATTTTGAAGTGAGACTGGCTTAAAGAAGTTACGAAATAGGCTGTGTGTGTGTATGCATGTTTGTGTTTATGCATGTGTGTGTCAGGGTTTCCGTTAGCCGGTATTTACCGGTTTTTAGCGGGTAAAGATTGTAAGAAAACGGTAATTTAAAAACCTGCCGGTCAAAATGTCCGGTAATAATGTTGGGTTTTGGTCATGAAGTGACCAATCAGCTGCCGCTCCTCTCATGACGTCACGCCGCCCTACGAGATGCAGGTGCAGTGATGGCCGCTCCACGGCTATGGGGCTTTAATGTTAGCGCTCCACGGCTATGGGGGTTTAATGTTAGCGCTCCACGGCTATGGGGCTTTAATGTTAGCGCTCCACGGCTATGGGGCTTTAATGTTTGCGACAGCTTGCCAAGTGCTGTGATGTCTGAGTTCAGCAAGCTGTACCCGACTGGGCCACACGGGCTAAAGGGCCTGTGTTGTGCCCGTGTCAAGCGACCAGCAGAGAGGGGCTTCTCCCGCAGAATGGAGTGAGAGAGTGATCTTATGCGTATTGCAAGCTGCAAAGACACATTAGACACCTTTGACTTCAGCCCTGCTCAGAGGACTTTGCCGCAATGAAATTAAAGAGAAAGCAAAAAGTTGCCTGGTAGCCTACAGGGTAAATGTGATGCCATGTAGCCGATGTTAAAACGGACTACAGATGTTACAGGGGTTTTGAAAGCCTAGATAGCCTAGATTTTTGCGGCTAACAAGGTTAGCCGGCTTGTTCGTTTTGTTGTTCATTAAATAGTCACATTTATTTGAGGTCTTTGTCATTCTTTCGTCAATCTAGGTGTACATTATAGTTGTGTTTGTAATATAGACTGTTTTTGAAACATGCCCGGTAAGTTTAGAATTTGTCCGGTAAAATCAAATCTGTCCGGACACTTGACCGGCAAGAAGAAATCCTAGCGGAAACCCTGGTGTGTGTATGTGTTTGTGTGTTTGTTTGTGCGTAGTGGTGTTCTGTAAATTGGATTGCAAACCAAGTGTATACTTCCATTGTGTTGCATGTTTCTGTGCAGATGGACAACAATCACAGGTCCTATTAACTTGAGTTCACCTGAGCTACGTGTGTGTGTGTGTGTGGTCCACATGTTAACGCTATATGATGTTAAATGATTGATGACAGTCAAAACTCTAAGTGCCTTTAGCACTGGTCGGCTACCTGTGTCCCAGGTAGCCCGCAAAGAGATTCATGTTGAAATATACTGGGATTAAAAGTCAATATTATTCACAAACGAATGTCAAGTTATGTAACTTGTAAAACACAGCTGTTCCAAAGCTCAGATGCTGTGTACTTGATCGTTTGCCAGTGGCTCAGTGACTTTTCATTATAAATATAGTAAATACTAAAATATCTTCATAACACAACTAAATCAACACACACTGGCACGGTAGAACACTCTCAAAAGGATACACACAAATCCATAATAATTAATTGAAGGATTTTGAATGTTATGCAAATTTGGATTTTTGTAAATGGTAAAACAGTCTCTTAATAATCCACACAAATAGGTGGGGATTCAAAAATCAATTTCCATTGAAATATGGTAACATAAGTTAACGTACTAATTATAGTGTACAACTTATAAATTAAAGGCACAGATACCGGAGATGTGTAGTCTCTCTCCCCCCAGAAGGAGATGTGTAGTCTCTCTCTCCCAGAAGGAGATGTGTAGTCTCTCTCCCCCCAGAAGGAGATGTGTAGTCTCTCTCCCCCAGAAGGAGATGTGTAGTCTCTCTCTCTCTCCAGAAGGAGATGTGTAGTCTCTCTCCCCCCAGAAGGAGATGTGTAGTCTCTCTCTCTCTCCAGAAGGAGATGTGTAGTCTCTCTCCCCCCAGAAGGAGATGTGTAGTCTCTCTCTCCCAGAAGGAGATGTGTAGTCTCTCTCCCCCCAGAAGGAGATGTGTAGTCTCTCTCTCCCAGAAGGAGATGTGTAGTCTCTCTCCCCCCAGAAGGAGATGTGTAGTCTCTCTCTCCCAGAAGGAGATGTGTAGTCTCTCTCTCCCAGAAGGAGATGTGTAGTCTCTCTCTCCCAGAAGGAGATGTGTAGTCTCTCTCTCTCTCCATAAGGAGATGTGTAGTCTCTCTCCCAGAAGGAGATGTGTAGTCTCTCTCCAGAAGGAGATGTGTAGTCTCTCTCTCTCTCTCCATAAGGAGATGTGTAGTCTCTCTCTCCCCAGAAGGAGATGTGTAGTCTTCTCTCTCTCCAGAAGGAGATGTGTAGTCTCTCTCTCCCAGAAGGAGATGTGTAGTCTCTCTCCCAGAAGGAGATGTGTAGTCTCTCTCTCTCTCCATAAGGAGATGTGTAGTCTCTCTCTCTCTCTCCATAAGGAGATGTGTAGTCTCTCTCTCTCCAGAAGGAGATGTTGAGTCTCTCTCCCCCCAGAAGGAGATGTGTAGTCTCTCTCTCTCCCAGAAGGAGATGTGTGGTCTCTCTCCCAGAAGGAGATGTGTAGTCTCTCTCTCTCTCCATAAGGAGATGTGTAGTCTCTCTCTCTCTCTCCATAAGGAGATGTGTAGTCTCTCTCTCTCCAGAAGGAGATGTTTAGTCTCTCTCCCCCCAGAAGGAGATGTGTAGTCTCTCTCTCTCCCAGAAGGAGATGTGTAGTCTCTCTCTCTCCAGAAGGAGATGTGTAGTCTCTCTCTCTCCCAGAAGGAGATGTGTAGTCTCTCTCTCTCCAGAAGGAGATGTGTAGTCTCTCTCTCCCAGAAGGAGATGTGTAGTCTCTCTCTCCCTGAAGGAGATGTGTAGTCTCTCTCTCCCAGAAGGAGATGTGTAGTCTCTCTCTCCCTGAAGGAGATGTGTAGTCTCTCTCCAGAAGGAGGTGTGTAGTCTCTCTCTCCCTGAAGGAGATGTGTAGTCTCCCCCCAGAAGGAGATGTGTAGTCTCTCTCTCCCTGAAGGAGATGTGTAGTCTCTCTCCAGAAGGAGGTGTGTAGTCTCTCTCTCCCTGAAGGAGATGTGTAGTCTCCCCCCAGAAGGAGGTGTGTAGTCTCTCTCTCCCCAGAAGGAGGTGTGTAGTCTCTCTCCCCCCAGAAGGAGATGTGTAGTCTCTCTCTCCCCAGAAGGAGATGTGTAGTCTATTGTGTAATACGTAGATACAAGATGTTTTATTGGCCATTTGCAACAAGTGCAATGGAATGTTTACCTTCCGATTCAGGAGGTTGTGTAGCAGAATCTATGTTATATTATATACATATATAAGGTTAACTAAGGGTGGTGACCGATTGGCAGTTGGTCTGTTTGGCTTTCTGTTGTCATGTCTCTGGTTTTCAAGTCTGGTCTGGATGGTTAGCACCACTTTGAAGTTGAATGTAAAACTGCAATTTAATAATAATAATAGTAGAGTCATAATACACCAGCCATGCATTCCATCTACAACCCTGTCCACTCGTGTGAGAGTCAAGAGAGAGAGAGAGAGAGAGAGAGAGAGAGAGAGAGAGAGAGAGAGGAGAGAGAGAGAGAGAGAGAGAGAGAGGAGAGATGGGTGGGGGCTCTCCCAGTGGTTTAATGCCCGCTCCCC
>JANIIK010002696.1:0-21924 GCA_027704905.1 Muraenolepis orangiensis | reverse complement strand
TTAGCTTGATGGAACTTCTTCATCATTTCTTTATTCAAACCAAAGGAATCCGCAGATACGACCGGTTCCAAGTGGTCTTCATCTTGGATGGTCTGGATGAGTGTCGACTGCCTCTGGACTTCCAGAACAATCCGATCTGGACCGATGTCACAAAGTCGACCTCGGTGGACATACTGCTGACAAACCTCATCAGGGGTGACCTGCTTCCCTCCGCTCGCATCTGGATAACCACACGCCCTGCGGCAGCCAATCAGATCCCTGCTGAGTGTGTTGGCATGGTGACAGAGGTGAGAGGGTTCACCGACCCGCAGAAGGAGGAGTACATCAGGAAGAGATTCAGAGAGGAGCCTCTGGCCAGCAGAATCATCTCTCACATCAAGAGATCACGCAGCCTCCACATCATGTGTCACATCCCAGTCTTCTGTTGGATCAGTGCTACAGTTCTGGAGGACATCTTCAAAACAACAGGAATAGAGATTCCCAACACCGTGACTCAGATGTACATCCACTTCCTGAGGGTTCAGTCCATACAGGGGGACAGGAAGTACCATGGGAGAGCTGAAACAGATGCAGTCTGGAGTTCAGAGAGCAGGCAGATCATTGTTGCTCTGGGAAAACTGGCTTTTAACCAGCTGGTGAAAGGCAACCTGATCTTCTACGAGGCAGACCTGGCTGAGTGTGACATGGATATCAGAGAAGCCTCAGTGTACTCAGGAGTGTTCACCCAGATCTTTAAAGAGGAGTGTGGGCTGTACCAGGACAAGGTGTTCTGCTTTGTCCATCTGAGCCTCCAGGAGTTTCTTGCTGCTCTTTATGTCTTCCTGTCCTTCATCGACACTGGTGTCAATCTGCTCTTAGAAGAACAACCGAAAACAAAGGTCCATCTCCTCTACCAGAGTGCTGTGGACAAGGCCCTACAGAGTGAGAACGGACACCTGGACTTGTTCCTCCGCTTCCTCCTGGGCCTCTCTCTGGAGACCAATCAGATTCTCCTACCAGGTCTGCTAAGACAGACAGGAAGTAGCTCACAAACCAATGAGAAAACAGTGTCTTACATCAAGAATAAGATAAGTGGAGATCTCTCGTCTACAGAGAGAAGCATCAATCTGTTCCACTGTCTGAATGAGCTGAACGACCGTTCTCTGGTGGAGGAGATCCAACAGTACCTGACATCAGGAGAACTCTCCAGAAGATCTCTCTCTCCTGCTCAGTGGTCAGCTCTGGTCTTCATCTTACTGTCATCAGAAGAGGAGCTGGACATGTTTGACCTGAAGAAATACTCTGCTTCAGAGAAGGGTCTTCTGAGGCTGCTGCCAGTGGTCAAAGCCTCCAAAACATCTCTGTAGGTTCACTAATAACATGTATTATAATACACAATATACACTATACTAGAATATGAAAGTTAGAATAATATACAATACAACACTGTATGTTCACTAATAACATGTATTTTAATACACAATATACATGATACTAGAATATGAAAGTTATAATAATATACAATACATCTCTGTAGGTTCACTAATAACATGTATTTTAATAGACAATATATAATATTCTACAATATAAAAGTGATATCATATTCAATACATCTGTAGTTTCACTAATGACGTATTTTAAAACACAATATACAAAATACAAGAATATGAAAGTGACATCATATACAATACATCTCTGTAGGTTAACTAAAAATGTATTTTAATACTCAATATACATAATACTAGAATATAAAAGGTAGATAATATACAAAACATATCCGTAGGTTCAATAATAACATGTATTTCAATATACATTATACTAGAATATGAACGTGATAATAATATATAAAACATATGAGCTGGGAGCAGGCTATAGGAGGGAGCCTATTTTAATATTGTATTTTCTAAACTACACAACATTTGGATTGTGAACCATTAGTAACAGCACCACTTCAGTAAGAAGTCCAGTAACAACTGGGTATTATACCAGGAAACACCACAACTGGGTTTTCCCTAGCCTATTCATATTTGTGAATACTTGTTTTTCAATAAGAAAGAGTACTCGACCAGGCTACAAATTCCACTCTAATATTGGCTGTTAAATCTTACCTACAGCGCTGTTATAATTTGTTAAACTTACATTTCTTAATGCTAGTAAAGACTGTGTTTTATGGTGGTTTTAAGTGGTTTTAAGTGGTTTTAATTCTAATAAGCCCTTTCAACACAGTTCCTAACATGTTACTGTTGATGTTGTGTGAAGGCTGAATGGCTGTGATCTGTCAGAGAGATGCTGTGAAGCTCTGGCCTCAGTTCTCAGCTCCAACTCCTCCAGTCTGAGAGAGCTGGACCTGAGTAGCAACGACCTGCAGGATTCAGGAGTGAAGCTGCTCTCTGCTGGACTGGGGAGTCCACACTGTACACTGGAGACTCTCAGGTCAGTTGGACTCAATGAGCAAACACTTACAGCACAGGGTTTGATATCAGAAGACATTCAACTGATTCCATGCATTGAGGAGATCTTAAGAACCAGGTGACCATCTCCATCACTAAGGACCACAACCACCCTGGGCTCCATCTCTTCTCCCACTACCGTCTGGTCGCTGGTTCTGCAGCATCCGTACAGCAAGGACTACCAGGTTTAAGGATAGTTTATATCCACAGGCAGTGAACTACTGAAATCCTAGGACTGCTGCCACTATCATAACATGTCATTAACATAACACTATCATAACATGTCATTAACATTACACTATAATAACATGTCATTAATATTACACAATCATAACATTGTCATTAACATTACACTATCATAACATTGTCATTAACATTATACTATCATAACATGTCATTAACATTACACTATCATAACATTGTCATTAACATTACACTATCATAAAATGATCATTAACATTACACTATCATAACATTGTCATTAACATTACACTATCATAACATTGTCATTAATATTACAATATCATAACATGTCATTAACATTACACTATCATAACATTGTCATTAACATTACACTATCATAACATTGTCATTAACATTACACTATCATAACATGTCATTAACATTACACTATCATAACATTGTCATTAACATTACACTATCATAACATTGTCATTAACATTACACTATCATAACATGTCATTAACATTACACTATCATAATATTGTCATTAACATTACACTATCATAACATGTCATTAACATTACACTATCATAATATTGTCATTAACATTACACTATCATAACATGTCATTAACATTACACTATCATAACATTGTCATTAACATTACACTATCATAACATGTCATTAACATTACTCTATCATAACATTGTCATTAACATTACACTATCATAACATGTCATTAACATTACATTATCATAACATGTTATTAACATTACTCTGTCATAACATTGTCATTAACATAACACTATCATAACATTGTCATTAACATTACACTATCATAACATGTCATTAACATTACTCTATCATAACATGTCATTAACATTACTCTGTCATACTTTACTGGACTTTCTGGACTCATTACAGTTACTGTACTGCACTGTATTCATGATGCTGCTGCACTACTGGCACATTAAAATGCTTTTATATTCTTTATGTACAATTCAAAACATGTACATATCATCCTTTAGTCACTTTATTGTTCTTTTTATTGTCATTTTTATTGTGTATAGTTGTTTTATAGTATAGTGTTTTATAAATTCATACTGCAGGAGGGAATGGGGAGTAAGCATTCTATTGTACTTGTTGCAAATGGCAAATTAATCTCTTGAATGTTGATTTATATCCATAAAAGTACAATTTCATACCCCTAAATAAATATTTTCAGAGGAATAACGTAAATTATTTAAGATGTTGTTACCATCATTATATAAGGTGTATGTTAAATTCTTAATATACAATACATCTCTTTAAGTTCACTAATCACATGTATTTTAAGCTTCTATATACATAATACTAGAATATTAAAGTTATAATAATATACAAAACATATCTGTAGGTTCAATAGTAACATGTACTACAATATAATATACATAATACTAGAATATTAAAGTTATAATAATATACAAAACATATCTGTAGGTTCAATAGTAACATGTACTACAATACAATATACATTATACTAGAATATTAAAGTTAGTTAATATTCCAAACATATTAGCTGGGAGCAGGCTATAGGAGGGAGCCTATTTTAATATTTAATTTTGTAAACTACACAACATTTGTATTGTGAACCATTAGTAACAGCACCACTTCAGTAGGAAGTCCAGTAACAACTGGGTATTATACCAGGAAACACCACAACTGGGTTTTTCCCTAGCCTATTCATATTTGTGAAAACTTGTTTTTCAATTTGAATGAATACTGGACAATACTGGACCAGGCTACAAATTACACTACAATATTGGCTGTTAAATCTTACCTACATCGCTGTTATCATTTGTTAAACTTATATTTATTACACATAATGCTAGTAAAGACTGTGTTTTAATGGTGGTTTTAAGTGGTTTTATTTCTAATAAGCCCTTTCAACACAGTTCCTAACATGTTCCTGTTGATGTTGTGTGAAGGCTGAATGGCTGTCATCTGTCAGAGAGATGCTGTGAAGCTCTGGCCTCAGTTCTCAGCTCCAACTCCTCCAGTCTGAGAGAGCTGGACCTGAGTACCAACGACCTGCAGGATTCAGGAGTGAAGCTGCTCTCTGCTGGACTGAGGAGTCCACACTGTACACTGGAGACTCTCAGGTCAGTTGGACTCAATGAGCAAACACTTACAGCACAGGGTTTGATATCAGAAGACATTCAACTGATTCCATGCATTGAGGAGATCTTAAGAACCAGGTGACCATCTCCATCACTAAGGACCACAACCACCCTGGGCACCATCTCTTCTCCCCTACCGTCTGGTCGCTGGTTCTGCAGCATCCGTACAGCAAGGACTACCAGGTTTAAGGATAGTTTATATCCACAGGCAGTGAACTACTGAAATCCTAGGACTGCTGCCACTATCATAACATTATCATTAACATAACACTATCATAACATGTCATTAACATTACACTATCATACCATGTCATTAATATTACACAATCATAACATTGTCATTAAAATTACACTATCATAACATTGTCATTAACATTATACTATCATAACATGTCATTAACATTACACTATCATAACATGTCATTAACATTACACTATCATAACATTGTCATTAACATTACACTATCTTAAAATTATCATTAACATTACACTATCATAAAATTATCATTAACATTACACTATCATAACATTGTCATTAACATTACACTATCATAACATTGGCATTAATATTACAATATCATAACATGTCATTAACATTACACTATCATAAAATTGTCCTTAACATTACACTATCTTAACATTACACTATCATAACATTGTCATTAACATTACAATATCATAACATTGTCATTAACATTACACTATCATAATATGTCATTAACATTACACTATCATAACATGTCATTAACATTACACTATCATAACATTGTCATTAACATTACACTATCATAACATGTCATTAACATTACACTATCATAACATTGTCATTAACATTACACTATCATAACATGTCATTAACATTATACTATCATAACATTGTCATTAACATAACACTGTCATAACATTGTCATTAACATTACACTATCATAACATGTTATTAACATTACACTATCATAACATGTCATTAACATTACACTATCATAACATTGTCATTAACATTACACTATCATAACATTGTCATTAACATTACACTATCATAACATTGTCATTAACATTATACTATCATAACATGTCATTAACATTACACTATCATAACATGTCATTAACATTACACTATCATAACATTGTCATTAACATTACACTATCATAACATGTCATTAACATTACACTATCATAACATGTCATTAACATTACACTATCATAACATTGTCATTAACATTATACTATCATAACATGTCATTAACATTACACTATCATAACATGTCATTAACATTACACTATCATAACATGTCATTAACATTACACTATCATAACATGTCATTAACATTACTCTATCATAACATGTCATTAACATTACACTATCATAACATGTCATTAACATTACTCTATCATAACATGTCATTAACATTACACTATCATAACATGTCATTAACATTACACTATCATAACATGTCATTAACATTACACTATCATAACATGTCATTAACATTACACTATCATAACATGTCATTAACATTACACTATCATAACATGTCATTAACATTACACTATCATAACATGTCATTAACATTACTCTGTCATACTGAGCTGGACTTTCTGGACTCATCACAGTTACTGTACTGCACTGTATTCATGATGCTGCTGCACTACTGGCACTTTAAAATGCTTTTATATTCTTTATGTACAATTCAAAACATGTACATATCATCCTTTAGTCACTTTATTGTTATTTTTATTGTAATTTTTATTGTGTATAGTTGTTTTATAGTATAGTGTTTTATAAATTCATACTGCAGGAGGGAATGGGGAGTAAGCATTCTATTGTACTTGTTGCAAATGGCAAATTAATCTCTTGAATCTTGATTTATATCCATAAAAGTACAATTTCATACCCCTAAATAAATATTTTCAGAGGAATAACGTGAATTATTTAAGATGTTGTTACCATCATTATATAAGGTGTATGTTCAATTCTTAATATACAATACATCTCTTTAAGTTCACTAATCACATGTATTTTAAGCTTCTATATACATAATACTAGAATATTAAAGTTATAATAATATACAAAACATATCTGTAGGTTCAATAGTAACATGTACTACAATACAATATACATTATACTAGAATATTAAAGTTAGTTAATATTCAAAACATATGATCTTGGAGCAGGCTATAGGAGGGGGCCTATTTTAATATTTAATTTTCTAAACTACACAACATTTGGATTGTGAACCATTAGTAACAGCACCACTTCAGTAGGAAGTCCAGTAACAACTGGGTATTATACCAGGAAACACCACAACTGGGTTTTTCCCTAGCCTATTCATATTTGTGAATACTTGTTTTTCAATTTGAAACAATACTGGACAATACTGGACCAGGCTACAAATTACACTACAATATTGGCTGATAAATCTTACCTACAGCGCTGTTATCATTTGTTAAACTTATATTTATTACACATAATGCTAGTAAAGACTGTGTTTTAATGGTGGTTTTCAGTGGTTTTAATTCTAATAAGCCCTTTCAACCCAGTTCCTAACATGTTCCTGTTGATGTTGTGTGAAGGCTGAATGGCTGTCATCTGTCAGAGAGATGCTGTGAAGCTCTGGCCTCAGTTCTCAGCTCCAACTCCTCCAGTCTGAGAGAGCTGGACCTGAGTACCAACGACCTGCAGGATTCAGGAGTGAAGCTGCTCTCTGCTGGACTGGGGAGTCCACACTGTACACTGGAGACTCTCAGGTCAGTTGGACTCAATGAGCAAACACTTACAGCCCAGGGTTTGATATCAGAAGACATTCAACTAGTTTACAGCCATAAAAGTACCAATTCACACATCTAAATAAATTCATTACAATAACTCATTCTGGTTGTGTGTGTGTGTGTGTGTGTGTGTGTGTGTGTGTGTGTGTGTGTGTGTGTGTGTGTGTGTGTGTGTGTGTGTGTGTGTGTGTGTGTGTGTGTGTGTGTGTGTGTGTGTGTGTGTGCAGGTTGTCTGGCTGTCTGGTCACACAGGAAGGCTGTTCTTCTCTGGCCTCAGCTCTGAGCTCCAACCCCTCCCGTCTGAGAGAGCTGGACCTGAGCTACAATCACCCAGGAGACTCAGGAGTTACGCTGCTCTCTGCTGGACTGGAGGATCCACGCTGGAGACTGGACACTCTCAGGTACGGAGAGGACAGCTCACCTCTCAGGGACCGTGTCTCCTACAAGGATTCAACCGGCCGCTAGATGAAGTGGTTTACCAAGGCGGCTATAACTCATGTTTTGTACAAAGTGATGATCCAGCAGATCATGAGTGTGAATGTTTCAACTGCTCTCTCTTTGTTCCCCCCAGGGTGGAGCACGGTGGAGGATGGAGGCTGAAACCAGCTCTAAAGAAGTGTGAGTGTCTGTTTAGTTTGAGTCATCACAACACACACTCACTCTTTAGATGGAAGGTCCATCCACACAGCAGGAGGTGACGTCCTGCTGGGAATGAACAGGATGGATCTTATCAATATTAATATTCATTAGATACATGATGTGAAACATCATGTATCTAATGAATATTAATATTGATAAGATACATCATGTCAACCATCATGTATCTTATCAATATTAATATTGATAAGATACATGATGTTTTACATGATGTATCTTATCAATATTAATATTGTTAACCATCACAATGAATCCTCCTTTTATAAAGTACAACAGGTATTATTACTGATACATGGTTATTTATTAATGAATTATTATTGGTTATTAGTAGTGTTGTTATTATTATTAGACAATAACAATCCTCACATTATTAAAGGGTAAGCAAACAACCGTTTTAGCAGACCGTCTGCCTACCAGTTTCCAAAGAGTCGTAAAGGTTTTATAAAAAATGTACAGTTTGGGTTCCAAAGGAGCAGGTTTAAGGGGCGTGGCCAAACGCTGTCCAACCCCCCCTCACTGGAGCCAGGGGGCGGAGCCAATAGAAAACCACTGTGTGAAAACTGGTTGATCTGGAAGTAGACAACATGTCCCCGTTTGATAACTTTCTACATTTCAGTCCAAAACATCAGAAATGCTGACCAACACGTTTAGAGACCCAAACGGAGCAGCTTTCCCTTTAATATTAGTGTGTGTATTTAATATTATATTATAACAACTACTGTTATTATTAGGATTATCATCATCCTTATGGTTCAAATAAGGACCATTGAAGAATAATAACACATATTTATTAGTGTGAATAATGTTTTGAATAATTATTAGTATAATTATATTATATATAATTATTATATTATATATTAGAATATTATATTAGAATATTATTATTTTATTATTATTAATACAAATATTAATATTAATAGTATTATGTATATTATTATTATTATTATTATTATTATTACTATTATTAATATTATTATATATATCAAATAATAATAATATTATTAATATTATTATTCTGATTGTTATGTAAGACATTAGAACATAATAATGCTGATACTACTAATATATTGATCACACACACAGAGCCCATGTGGTGACGCTGAGGGACTGAGAACATCAGGAGAACACAAACTACAGTCTGGGCTCAGTTTCTAGGAACAACAACAACAGTTCAGCAGACTAATCATGTCTTGTTCTCCATCAGATGCGTGTGAACTCACACTGGACCCAAACACAGCCTGGAGACGACTCTCTCTGTCTGAGGACAACAGGAAGGTGACGAGGGTTAGAGAGGAGGAGAAGTATCCTGATCACCAAGAGAGATTTGACTCCTGGCCCCAGGTGTTGTGTAGAGAGGGTCTGACTGACCGCTGTTACTGGGAGGTGGAGAGGAAAGGAGGTGTTAGTATAGGAGTGACATACAGAGGAATCACTAGGAGAGGACGGGGTGATGACAGCAGGCTTGGAGGAAACAACAAGTCCTGGAGTCTTCATTGTTATGATGGTGGTTACTCTGTCTGGTACAACGGTAGTAAAACAGTCATACGTCTCCGCCCCTCTAACAGAGTAGGAGTGTATGTGGACCGACCTGCTGGCTCTCTCTCCTTCTACAGAGTGTCCCCAGATGGAGGAGGGTCCTCAGACACACTGACACTCATCCACACCTTCCAGTCCACATTCACCCAGGAGGACCTCCTCCCTGGGTTCTGGTTATGGAGTTATGGTTCCTCAGTGTCTCTGTGTCCGTTGTAGCAACACACACACACACACACACACACACACACACACACACACACACACACACACACACACACACACACACACACACACACACACACACACACACACACACACACACACACACACACACACACACACACAGTAGTAAAGCTGATCTCAGGTCAGTTTGAGCATTATTGTTAGCGGACATTTTGACCCGCAGCATCTTTTTTTTTTTTTTTTTTTTAACCCGCTAAAAAAAAAAAAAAACCCTGACACACACACATAGTATACACTATACACACACACACACATAGTATACACTATACACACACACACACATAGTATACACTATACACACACACACATAGTATACACTATACACACACACACACACATAGTATACACTATACACACACACACATAGTATACACTATACACACACACACACATAGTATACACTATACACACACACATAGTATACACTATACACACACACACACATAGTATACACTATACACACACACACATAGTATACACTATACACACACACACACATAGTATACACTATACACACACACACATAGTATACACTATACACACACACACACATAGTATACACTATACACACACACACATAGTATACACTATACACACACACACATAGTATACACTATACACACACACACACATAGTATACACTATACACACACACACATAGTATACACTATACACACACACACACACATAGTATACACTATACACACACACACATATAGTATACACTATACACACACACACATAGTATACACTATACACACACACACATAGTATACACTATACACACACACACATAGTATACACTATACACACACACACACATAGTATACACTATACACACACACACACACATAGTATACACTATACACACACACACATAGTATACACTATACACACACACACATAGTATACACTATACACACACACACACATAGTATACACTATACACACACACACACATAGTATACACTATACACACACACACACATAGTATACACTATACACACACACACATAGTATACACTATACACACACACACATAGTATACACTATACACACACACACACATAGTATACACTATACACACACACACATAGTATACACTATACACACACACACACACATAGTATACACTATACACACACACACACATAGTATACACTATACACACACACATATAGTATACACTATACACACACACACATAGTATACACTATACACACACACACATAGTATACACTATACACACACACACACATAGTATACACTATACACACACACACACACATAGTATACACTATACACACACACACATAGTATACACTATACACACACACACATAGTATACACTATACACACACACACATAGTATACACTATACACACACACACACATAGTATACACTATACACACACACATAGTATACACTATACACACACACACACACAGGGGGGTGAGGGGGGGGGTTTCTCCCTTAAGGCCCCAAATGGCCAGAGAGCAGTTTCAGAGGTCAGGGGTCAGAGGAGGTGATCTACCACCATGGGTCCTACCACTGGGTCACGGATGGACCCCAGGGATTTAAAGACTGTTCAACTTTTGACTGTTATTCATTTTGATCGCTAAAAATTCATGAACTTTAAAAGGTTCGCAAAAACTGCTTCATGCAATATAATGTTTTAAATGGTTGAACTTTCTCTTTAACACGTTCTAGAAGACTGTTGTATTCAATATAATGTTTTAAATGGTTGAACTTTCTCTTTAACACGTTCTAGAAGACTGTTGTATTCAATATGATGTTTGTGGTGGAGATGAAGATGTGTTCTCAGAGCTGAAAGGGAGTCATGCATTGGATGTTCTTTCATGGTCTGACCAGCTAAATATCACATGTTCATGTTGTTTCCTTTGATTCTTTGAAGCATTATTAATCACATGGGATTGTTTCCTTTAAATCCTTTTTTGAAGTGTTATTAAAGTATGATGTTGGATTGGTGTTCATGACGTTGTGTTCCATAATCCAGTGAGGTGAACATGATGTGTTGTCCTTTTCAAAAGGAGCTAAATGTGATGGTAAAGCCCTCTGGTGTAGTAAGAGCCCAATGAGGAGGGTGGTGAGTGACGAAGAGGAGGGTGGTGAGTGACGAAGAGGAGGGTGGTGAGTGATGGAGAGGAGGGTTGTTAGTGATGAAGAGGAGGGTGGTGAGTGACGAAGAGGAGGGTGGTGATTGATGAATCGGAGGGTTGTTAGTGAAGAAGAGGAGTGATGAAGAGGAGGGTGGTTAGTAATGAAGAGGAGGGTTGTTAGTGATGAAGAGGGTGGTGAGTGACGAAGAGGAGGGTGAGGAGTGATGAAGAGGAGGGTGGTGATTGATGAATAGGAGGGTTGTTAGTGATGAAGAGGAGGGTTGTAAGTGATGAAGAGGAGCGTGCTGAGTGATAAAGAGGAGGGTTGTTAGTGAAGAAGAGGAGGGTGGTTAGTGATTAAGAGGAGGGTGGTCAGTGATTAAGAGGAGGGTGGTAAGTGATGAAGAGGAGGGTAGTGAGTGATGAAGAGGAGGGTGGTTAGTGATGAAGAGGAGGGTGGTGGGTGATGAAGAGGAGGGAGGTGAGTGATGAAGAGGAGGGTGGTGGGTGATGAAGAGGAAGATGGTTAGTGAGGAAGAGGGTGGTTAGTGATGAGGAGGAGGGAGGTGAGTGATGAAGGACTTGCTTGGACTCCTTGATTGGACCAATCAAGGAGTCCAAGCAAGTCCTTCCTTCTTTCTTCCTTTTTTTCTTCCTTTTTTCTTCCTTTTTTCTTCCTTTTTTCTTCCTTTTTTCTTCCTTTTTTTCTTCCTCTTTCTTCCTTTTTTCTTCTTTTTTTCCAAGTCCTTCCTTTTCCTTTTTAAACGTTGCGTTCAACACCCGATCAGAACGTTAACAAACGTTACTTTTAGAGTTCCTTCTGTTGGGGTCCAGAAACCGGTTTGATGAGCGTTTGTTGAACACCAAAATACAACCCAAGTCAAACCTGGTTTGGCTTCAAATAACCTGTTTTGCTGCTTGGGACGAAGCCGAAAAATAACCTTAACACAGAGAGGGGGATGGAAACGATAACCAACAACCATCAATAATATTCATAATAACCATCATAACAATACACTAAAGAGTATATACATTGACTAAATCAAAGCCCCATTTCTCTCTATCCAATAAGTGACCAAACGGACTGGAAGGAGAACCAGATGTGATTCTGGTTTCATCATCAGATGTAAAGCCACCCTGTAACTCTGACTTAGGGCTATACTAATATACTATATATATAATATACTATATATATATAATATACTAATAGCATTGTAGAATAATTTCTACTTGGATGGAAAATAATCAATTGCAGAGGTCCGGATAACAATAATCAACTGCAGCAAGATGGAGTCTGCCGTGCCAATTGTCAGACTGAAGATCCTCTCCTTCTTACCCAGTATATACGTTCTCCCACATTCCGTGGCTTGGACATCACTTCATTCTTATTGGTCAAATGTTCCCCACGGCACGACTCCCTACGGCTATGGCTCACGGTACGTCAATAGGACACCGTTGAATGCCCTAAAGGTACCCTTATAAGGGCCTACAGGGACACCAGCCGATAACTGGAACATCTCAACACATCTCTATGACCTAGTGGGCCTTGGGCTTCACCAGAAGATTATGATGTAGCCATCTGCTGCTAGGTATAGAGGACCATAAGACAGTGTTTAGATTATAATAAGGGTATAAACATACACTACACCACCTACTGCTATGTATAGAGGACCATAAGACAGTGTTTAGATTATAATAAGGGTATAAACATACACTACAATATTGTTGCATATTGTTTGCCAACTTATTGTACTTTGTCCCTCACACTTTAGTCTGAATTATTGTACTTCTACCTGAGCTCTGGTTCAGTTATTGGAGACGTGTTAGAAATGAAATGCACTTTTGACTTCTGGTGACGAGTTGTTCTCTTTCCTTCCTTTGTTGAAACACACTATTGTAAGTCTCTTTGGATAAAAGCGTCTGCTAAATGACTGTAATGACTGCTGTATGCTCCTTAATGACCTCTGACCCCTACCTGCTCCTAATGACCTCTGACCCCTACCTGCTCCTTAATGCCCTCTACCTGCTCCTTAATGACCTCTGACCCCTACCTGCTCCTTAATGACCTCTACCTGCTCCTTAATGACCTCTGACCCCTACCTGCTCCTCTTGTCTATGTGAGACTATATATATATAGATATACAGATATATACAGTACATTGTTACTGTCTGTCTGGTTATCTGTCTGTCACATCAACCGACTGTTACACACAACTGTTGCCAATGGCACATTAGTTCCAGTTCTCCCTGTGTGTGTGAGTGGTAAATGGACATTTATAGAGCTCTTTGCTAACCAATGGTTACTCAAAGCTCTTTACAAGTCCTCACATTCACCATTCATCCACTCATTCAACCACCAACGGAGGAGTCAGCCATCAAGGAGACAGCCAGCAGGTCAGGAGCAGTTAGGGTTAGGGGGTCTTGATCAAGGACACCTCCACAGGTTTTGATAGGAGGAGGCGGGGATCGAACCAGCGACCTGCCGGTGGTGAGGAGACCGCTCTACCTCCTGAGCTATACTGCCACCCTGTGTGTGTGTGTGTATCTGTGCCTGCGTGTGTCTATGTGTGTGTGTGTGCACGTCTGTGTGTGTGTGTGTGTGTGTGCCTGCATGTGTGTGTGCTTGTGCCTGCGTGTGTCTGTTTATATGTTTATACGTGAGAATGGGTTCCTGTATTGGCTTGGTTTGGATGTGAGCACACAAACACACAGAGACGCGCACGCGCACACACACACACACACACACACACACACACACAGGAAACCACAAGCAACAGAACAAGGTGAAACTATAGCAACGGAAAAACCCACAGGAAGAGTGTGTGTGTGTGATAGAGAGAGGGAGGGTGTGCTCTAGTGAGAGACACTGGTACTAGATAGATAGATAGATAGATAGATAGATAGTTAGTGTTTAACTCTTTTGGTTTAGCCTTTTGTAGTTCTTTGTTACTTTTGTAATGTGAATGTGTGCTTCCCATGCCAATAAAGCTCTGTTGAATTGAATAGAAATACACACGCATGCATGCACACACCCAGGGACGTAGCTGGAGATTCTGGGCCCCATGAAAGAATCTATTTGTGGGCCCCCAATCCATGCGCGCGCTTAAAAGATTTGGGGCATTTATTTATTGATGAAAACGCATAATATGTTTTTACCTATACATTGGGATCAGCAGTTCAGCACCTGAACTGCTGGTGGGTGAGCCTAGTAAAGGATGTCGCATTGCGTTCATCTTCAATGAATGGGCCAATGCAATAGTCTATTCATATATTTTCCCCTACTCTTGTGATATGGTATGCAGAACAGTGCATTTGCACTTTCACTGTGAATCAACCCATCCCTTTTCACTTCCCCCCTACCCTTATCTGCTTTGGTGTATTTCAAGTCATCTGGAAATGGCTTTCCCTTTGAATCATGTGGAAATTCTTGATCTGTTTCTCGCCTTGCTCATTTCTTTCCAATAGTTGCCCTGTCCCTGTCACTCATCCTAGCTGGGAACAACCCTGGGTCACGTGAGAGCAGATCTTCTACCTCAGACACCACCACAGGTGGCTCAGTATCTGTGGCCTCCTGTGTGGGAGCCTCACTTCGTCCCTGACATTGACCGTCCATAGCTGCTTCCTCCTCATCTGTGCTGCTTTCATGCTCCTCCACTTCTTCTGGTACTTCTGCCTCTTCACCTCTGCTCTCACTGGCTGCCCTGCTCGAGGGCCCTGGCTCTAGAGTATTCATACGGTACATCATTTATAAAATGCCCTATCATAGTAATAACACAGTACAGCTCGAGCTATCTCTTAATTGTATAATAATAATAATAATAATAATAATAATAATTTTTATAGATCTTTTCCAATTGCTCAAATCTAGCTATAGCTACTGTAACAACCTCAATTTAATGTGCCAGTGGTCAATGGTATTGCAATTACTGGAAGAACTAGAGTAACTAAATGTGAATATTACCTAAAGTTGTATTCAATGAATATGTAAGCATATTTAAAATATTTAAAATCAGTTTGTTAACGGGACGCCCTGCTGCTTTACCTCCCTCTCCTTCAGCTGGGAAGGGCCTGAGGGGAGGGCCTGAGGGGAGGGCCTGAGGGGAGGGCCTGAGGGGAGGGCCTGAGGGGAGGGCCTGAGGGAAGGGCCTGAGGGGAGGGCCTGAGGGGAGGGCCTGAGGGGAGGGCCTGAGGGGAGGGCCTGAGGGGAGGGCCTGAGGGGAGGGCCTGAGGGGAGGGTCTGAGGGAAGTGGTACTGATCCTGAAGCCGCATCTGTGCATCAGAGCAGATGGGATTAGCATGTAACATTATACAGGTTAGGTTAGCTAGCCATAGCAAAAGGGCATAGCTGCTGGATACTAATTCACTGGGCTCATCTACACTCATCTCATTTTGGATAGCAACAGGTAGCTAACGTCAGCCACAAAATGTTGGCCAAGCTGTTATGGGCTTCAAAACAGGTTCTGTGAATAAAGACCTTTCTTGTGAAAATACTTGGTGACTAGCTGTCGACCTCTTTTATTATTTTCCTCTTGCTGACGTTTTTTCTTTAGTTTCTGAGCTCCTGATTCATGAGCTGTAGGACATGTTCCTGTCAGTCTGTTCAAGCTGCAAGCTGCAGGCGCGCTGCGGTGCATGCATGGCCCGCCTACTTAGAGTTGAAAGTGGGGGTGCAAGATTAGTAACTGGCAGGCAAGGGGTGGTTTGGAGTGGGTCAGGCACGACCACCTCCATGGCAGAATTGTTTTAATTTAACACCTGTACGTGCAATTACCTGCAATATAGAGCACAGAACTGTCTCAAAATCCTATGGGATCCTAAAGGATTCCTATAGGGTTCCAAAAACGTATAGAGATTCCTATAGCATTTTGTGACTAGGATGTTATCCTACCCTTTAAGCCAGGGGTGTCAAACTCAAATACCCAGTGGGCCAAAATGTAAAACCTGAACAAAGTCGCGGGCCAACATTGAACAAATGAACCTTTTAATATGGACCCAAACAAGTTTTGCTTTAACATTGAATATGGAACAAGCATCGCTTATTACATACAATATATCATTGAATATGGAACAAGCATCGCTTATTACATACAATATATCATTGAATATGGAACAAGCATCGCTTATTACATACAATATATCATTGAATATGGAACAAGCATCGCTTATTACATACAATATATCATTGAATATGGAACAAGCATCGCTTATTACATACAATATATCATTGAATATGGAACAAGCATCGCTTATTACATACAATATATCATTGAATATGGAACAAGCATCGCTTATTACATACAATATATCATTGAATATGGAACAAGCATCGCTTATTACATACAATATATCATTGAATATGGAACAAGCATCGCTTATTACATACAATATATCATTGAATATGGAACAAGCATCGCTTATTACCATACAATATATCATTGAATAGTGGAGACATGCTAAATCGAATTTCAAATTAAAAAAACAATGGCATTCATTTATTAAATAAATAAAATTTAAATAAAAATCGTATGCCTCTTTTCTATTTGCAGCCTTCTGATTTAAATACCAAAATAACATTTTTCCACTGGCTAATCATTTTACAAATAAAATGATAATAAATAAATCAACCATTCAAGCCCATGCCTTGTAGCAAGAAAAAGTGCACAAAGAAAACGTTAATTATTGCACACTGATCTAATCTGATGTGCCCAAGCCAGATACCTGGCATCTCTTCTTGGATGCTAGTTCATCAATGTCTGGGCTCAGGCTCAGAGCTGAAGAAATCCTCAGTATGGAGCGAAGGTGTTCATCAGTCAGACGTCTCCTGTGAGTTGTTTTGGTCATCTTCATCGAGGAGAAAAGTTGCTGGCATAGATAAGTGCTGCCGAACATGGAGAGCATCTGAGCAGCTTGGGTGCGGAGCTGAGGCATTGTGTCAGGGATGAACCGTGGAAACTGTGCGGCGCCCACAGCATCATACTTTGACTTCAGCGTGTCGTTGCACTGGAGTTCAATCAGCTCCATTTGGATGTTGGTTGGTGCATTTTCCACATCAACTGCGAAGGGATTACTAAGCAGTTCAAACCTACATTTCTGGACATCGAAGTCAGCAAATCGCCGGCTAAACTCAGCGGCGAGAACACTGAGTTTTTCAGCAAACTGTGCGCATGGGAACACGGCGGTAGAGATCTGCGCTTTTATGGTTTGGCAGCAGGGAAAATGGCAAGGGTTTCCTTGCAGCATCTGATTCTCCCACAGGCACAGTTTAGTTTTAAAGGCCCTCACTGCAGCGTACATGTCTGTGATGATGCGCCCCCGCCCCTGAAGCTGCAGGTTCAGCGCATCGAGATGGCTCGAGATGTCACAGAGAAAGGCCAGCTCACACAGAAACTTTTGCTCCCGGAGCTCTGCTGTATCCTTCCCTTTGGTTTCCAGGAATTGACATATTTCCTCACGCAGCTCGAAACATCTGTTCAGTACTTTTCCTCTGCTTAGCCATCTCACCTCTGTGTGATACGGCACGTCTGCGTATTCCGAACCACACTCCTCCAGAAAAGATTTAAACTGACGGTGATTCAGACCTTTGGCTCTTATAAAGTTAACTACCTGTGTTACTGTGGTCATAACATGTTCCATCTTTAGGGCTTTGGCACACAGTGATTCCTGATGTATGATGCAGTGGTAAACAGTTAGCTCACCTGCACAGTTCTCTTCCCGCATCTTCTCCCGAACCATGCCCACCAGTCCTCTCTTTTTACCGCACATCGCTGGCGCACCATCTGTCGTTAATCCAACGAGTTTATCCCACGGCAGCTTTATTTCAGTTACACATTTGGAAACCTCCTCAAAGATTTCCTTTCCTGTGGTTGTGCCATGCATTGATTTGAATCCCAATAGCTCCTCCGTAACACACAGATTTGAGTCCACTCCACGGATGAAGACTGACAGCTGAGCAGTATCAGATGCGTCGCAGCTCTCATCCACAGCGAGGGAGAACGCAACGAAATCTTTTCCCTTTTCCATCAGCTGGTCATACAGATTGGTGGCAAGATCACATGTGCGATCAGCTACTGTGTTCCTGCTCAGGCTCACGTTTGAAAATGCTTGCTTTTTCTCTGGGCATACGAGGTCACAAACTTTCATCATGCACTTTTTCACAAACTCTCCCTCATTAAAGGGCCGGGCTGATTTTGCGATCTCTGCTGCCACTATATAACTAGCCTTTACAGCAGCCTCACTTTGTGATGTGGCTTTTTTGAACATATTCTGTTGTGAAACCAAACTTCTTTTCATCTCCTCTACTTTCTGGCTCCTTTGAGTCATGTCCAGGTCCTTGTATTGGTCATGGTGTTTCGTTTCATAGTGTCGTCTAATGTTGTACTCCTTACTTACAGCCACGTTGACTCCACAAACAAGACAAACAGGTTTGTCTTTTACATATGTAAACAGATATTCTGCCTCCCACTTGTCCAGAAAGCTCCTGTTTTCTGCCTTTCTTTTCGCCATTTTTGGGAAGGGATAGCGCGCTGACAGGTCTATGTTGCTTTAACTACTGTCACAGAGGAGAGGGCGTTTCTGGGTCCTGTCCTGATTGGCGCGCGAAAACAACAGCAGAGCATTATGGGATTCGTAGTATTAGCGGTGAATGCGCTGTATAATACCGGCGGGCCAGCTCTAGTAGTAATTTGGTATTGTCTCGCGGGCCAACTATAATTACCCCGCGGGCCAAATTTGGCCCGCGGGCCAGAGTTTGACACCCATGCCCTACAGCCACCAACTGTACTCACTGTTACCGTCAGTCAGGCGATACCTCAGTATCAAGTGGTATCAAATAGACTCAGAGACAGCTTCACAGTCAGGCCATCAGGCTGCTGAACAAGGGCCTATAGCATATAACAATGTATATTTTATTACATTGATTTATATATACATATTGCTCTTTTTCTGTGCCGATATATTGCATTTTATAAATTGCATTTTTATTCTTATATATTTTAATTTTAACTTTATACAGTTTTGTAATTTTTTTGACTTTTTATTCGATTGTTTTTATTTTATTTGCATACATGCTGTCTGTCGTCGGGTTTTGCACATAAGATTTTCACTCACTGCTTTATACACTTTATATACTTAATAAACTTGACTTGACTTGACTTGACTTACCAGTCTATTCAATTCAACAGAGCTTTATTGGAATGGGAAGCACACATTCACATCACAAAAGTAACAAAGAACTACAAAAGCCTAAACCAAAAGAGTTAAACTCTATCTATCTATCTATCTATCTATCTATCTATCTATCTATCTATCTATCTAGTACCAGTGTTTCTCACTAGAGCACACCCTCCCTCTCTCTCTGTCACACACACACACTCTTCCTGTGGGTTTTTCCGTTGCTATAGTTTCACCGTTCTGTTGCTTGTGGTTTCCTGTGTGTGTGTGTGTGTGTGTGTGTGTGTGCCTGCATGTGTCTCTGTGTGTGTGTGTGTGTGTGTGCTTACATCCAAACCAAGCCAATACAGGAACCCATTCTCACGTATAAACATATAAACACACACACACGCAGGCACACACACACACACACACACACACACACACACACACACACACACACACACACACACACACACACACACACGCAGGCACACACACAGACGTGCAGGCACACACACACACACACATAGACACACGCAGGCACAGGCACACACACACACACACATAGACACACCGAGGCGCACACACACACACACACACACACACACACACACACACACACACACACACACACACACACACACACACACACACACACACACACACACACACACACACACACACACACACAGGGCAGTATAGCTCAGGAGGTAGAGCGGTCTCCTCACCTCCGGCAGGTCGCTGGTTCGATCCCCGCCTCCTCCTCCTATCAAAAGCTGTGGAGGTGTCCTTGATCAAGACCCCCTAACCCTAACTGCTCCTGACCTGCTGGCTGTCTCCTTGATGGCTGACTCCTCCGTTGGTGGTTGAATGAGTGGATGAATGGTGAATGTGAGGACTTGTAAAGAGCTTTGAGTAACCATTGGTTAGAAAAGAGCTCTATAAATGTCCATTTACCACTCACACACACAGGGAGAACTGGAACAAATGTGCCATTGGCAACAGTTGTGTGTAACAGTCGGTTGATGTGACAGACAGACAACCAGACAGACAGTAACAATGTACTGTAGATATAAATATATATATAGTCTCACATAGACAAGA
The DNA here is from genome assembly GCA_027704905.1 of Muraenolepis orangiensis. Taxonomy (NCBI): domain Eukaryota; kingdom Metazoa; phylum Chordata; class Actinopteri; order Gadiformes; family Muraenolepididae; genus Muraenolepis; species Muraenolepis orangiensis. The sequence goes on along the minus strand of JANIIK010002696.1, from coordinate 574 downwards.
GACAGAGCTTTAAAAGGAGAGTCAGAGGTCATTAGGAGCAGGTAGGGGTCAGAAGTCATTAGGAGCAGGTAGGGGTCAGAGGTCATTAAGGAGCAGGTAGAGGTCATTAAGGAGCAGGTAGAGGTCATTAAGGAGCAGGTAGGGGTCAGAGGTCATTAAGTAGCAGGTAGGGGTCAGAGGTCATTAAGGAGTAGGTAGGGGTCATTAAGGAGCAGGTAGGGGTCATTAAGGAGCAGGTAGGGGTCATTAAGGAGCATACAGCATTACATTACAGTCATTTACAGTCATTACAGTCATTTAGCAGACGCTTTTATCCAAAGAGACTTACAATAGTGTGTTTCAACAAAGGAAGGAAAGAGAACAACTCGTCACCAGAAGTCTAAAGTGCATTTAATTTCTAACACGTCTCCAATAACTGAACCAGAGCTCAGGTAGAAGTACAATAATTCAGACTAAAGTGTAAGGGACAAAGTACAATAAGTTGGCAAACAATATGCAACAATTTTGTAGTGTATGTTTATACCCTTATTATAATCTAAACACTGTCTTATGGTCCTCTATACATAGCAGTAGG
>JANIIK010002695.1:0-28893 GCA_027704905.1 Muraenolepis orangiensis | reverse complement strand
TATATATATTTTAATGCCAAGTACAAAACAAGTGTATTGTAGACTTTGCATCATCTTTACCATGTGTTATGTATTATACTCACAGTATTTGTCCAAATAATCGAAATTAACACAGGAATTAAAACAGGAAAGTATAGGGTGCGACTAGATTTACTTTGAACAGAAAACATGTCGATTTATATTCATGTAGATACATAGGTATATATAGATATATATTTATAGGTATATATAGATCACTCATTAGAAAACTGAAACCAACATATTGCCCTAAATAAACCTTTAACAATTTCGCAAATTACTAAAAATATTAAATTTTCTTCACATGAAGGTATTGAGTTGAGTTATTTATTAATTTATTAATATATTATTACTGCCAATTTGCACTATACATATTGTTGTGTATTGTATATACCTACGTATTACTGTAATAATACTGTACATTTATCTTCATTTATCAATACATTTAGATTTCATTTAGAATTAATTGTCCCCCAATTTCCTCGTTGACCATGATCCTAATGGCCGGGGAAGAGGTAAAAGTATTTCGTTAAGCTGCATCTGTCTTTGACCGGCATCTGTCTCTTGGTTGCTGAGGGAGAGTTGTCTTCAAAACGCTTCATGACCTGTGGGATAGAGCAACAACACAACACCATGTAGGATGATGAGGAGTATAACTACAGGACATCATGGTCAAGCTTATCCCGAGTTAGCATAAATGTGAGGCTGCAACAAGCCTCGGATAATTACACTCATTGCAACCAAAACTAACTTGGCGTTACGTGCCTTTCGGAAGAGTTCTTCGATGTGGTCCTTGTGTGCGTGGGCGTTAAAAATCTCCACAATGTGTTGGATAAAAAAAGTACCATGCGCTGCATGTCTGTATGACACCGTGTCTACAGAACAGAAACACATGAGAGATCGAGACACTAGTGATCAGAATTTGTGTTTTATAAAGGTTCTGACTTCATCAGAATAGACAAAGAGAAATGAACAACCTGCTTCCCCAGCACACAACACCGGAGAAGATGGCACTGGCTACCACCGTCTGGTAGAACATCTTCAGCATCGTGTTACAAACGTTGAAGGACCGGAGCCTCCGCAGGAAGTAGAGACGGCTCTGGCCCTTCTTGTACACGGCCTCAGAGTTCTTGGCCCAGACCAGTTTGTTGTCCAGGTGAACTCCCAGGTATTTATATTCCTGAACAACTTCTGTGGACACACCCTTGATGGAAATGGGTGTGGGGGTAGATTTCCTCCTGCGGAAGTCCACCACCATCTCCTTCGTCTTGTCTGTGTTGAGCTGCATGTGGTTCAGCTCACACCACTCAACGAAGGAGTCCACGACGCCCCTGTACTCCTCATCGTTTCCCTCGCTGACACAACCCACAACTGCAGAGTCGTCCGAGAACTTCTGCAGGTGGCAGGACTTACAGTTGAACTGGAAGTCTGAGGTGTATAGGGTGAACAGGAATGGGGAAAGAACCGTTCCCTGTGGAGCACCAGTGCTGCTGACCACAGTGTCAGACACACAGTCCTGCAGTCTGACAAACTGTGGATGACCCGTCAAATAGTCTATAATCCAGGAAACCAGGGAAGAGTCCACCTTCATCGCAGTCAGCTTACTCCCCAGCAGGGCAGGCCGGATGGTGATGGTGAACATGATTCTCACAGTGCTCCCGGGTCTGTCCAAGTAGGCGTAGGCACGATGAAGCAGGAAGATGATGGCGTCCTCCACTCCCAGTTTCGGCCGGATAGGCAAACTGAAGAGGGTCCAGCGATGGTCTGACCAGGGGCCGAAGAAGCGACAGGACCAGCCTCTCAAAGGACTTCGACACGTGGGACGTCAGCGCCACTGGTCTGTAGTCGTTAGAGGTGCTGGGACGTGCCTTCTTCGGAACCAGGCAGGATGTCTTCCACAGCACAGGGACCCTCTCCAGTCTCATGCTCAGGTTGAAGATGTACTGCAGGACTCCACTCAGCTGGGCAGCACAAGTTTTGAGGACCCTCGGGCTGACGCTGTCAGGACCTGCAGCCTTGCTTGGGTGGAGCCTGCACAGCACTTTCCTCACCTGCTCAGCTGTGAAGGTCTGTGTGCCGTCGGTGGGGGCAGGAAGAGTCTCTGTTGTGTTGATGGGGGAGGGGTGAGGTAGTGGTAGTGGTGGGGGAGAGAGAACAGGTATGTTGTCGCTGGAGAGGGACGGTGGGACAGCAGGGCAGTGGTGGGACAGCAGGGCTGGGGGGCTGGAGGGGAATGGTTGTAGAGGAGCTGGGGGAGGGGGGGTAGACCGGAGCCCACTCATTGAATCTATTGAAGAACAAATTCAACTCGTTGGCCCCCCCCCTATTGTCTGGCTACCAGGTTGTTTGTAGCCAGTGATGCTCCTCATGCCACTCCACACATCCTTCAGGTTGTTCTGCTGAAGTTTGTGCTCCAGCTTCCTCCTGTAGTTGTCTTTGCCCTGCTGGATCCTCTCCTTCAGCTCCCTCTGAACCCGCCTCATCTGCTCCCTGTCCCCGTCTCTGAAGGCCCTCTTCTTCTCATTGAGCAGGACCTTGATGTCTCGGGTGACCCATGGCTTGTTGTTGGGGTAAAGCACGCTGCTCTCCCGGTACACCCGCTGTGTCCTCACCAGGCCCGCTAGCTCGTCCATCTTGTTCGCTAGCGACCTCACGTTCCCCATGGTGATGGAAGGGAGATATGGTTTATATCTCCACTTCCTCTCCCGCTGTTTACGTCCAGCCTTGCGTCCCCTGTACGTCCTCCTCAGCTCTCTGGGGAGGTCGGGCCTCTCCCGTAGCAGCGAGGTCTGTTGTAGCGACAACAGCTGACTCCGCGCATAGACAATGGCTCCGCCGAATGTTGAGCCGCGACGGAGACACGGTTCAGTAACAGTGTCCCCAGAATGAGAAACACGGCAAAAAACTTCCCTAAACATAGTTGGCTGAGGGTTGCACAACTACTTAATGAAAAACTATACTAAAAACAACAATAATATAAGAATAAATAACTAAAACGTAAGAGGGGAGGGGGAGCAACTGTTGCTGGCTGCCGCTCGTCGCATCGCCGGAAAGTATTTGAGCCTATATAAGTTACCAAGGCTATATAAGACACTTTAATCTCCTGAGAATCAGCAAAAAACGCTTCCTGATTTCATATTAATGAAAGGAAAAACATCAGCCAGTTATTTATAGAATTTCATACATTTAATAATGTATCCCATATGTCTCTTATAGAGGACATTTTAACTGACATCACAGGGGATATCAATGTCCCACCACTGACATTTTAAATAAAACAAATGCAGCAGTCATTACAATGTTGTGACTTTTTATCTTTGCTCATTCCTCAAGACCGAGGCCACCCGATCTTCTCCTCAGGTCAGGTCCTGTTTGAGTTAGACAAGAAACGTTAAGTTAAGTTAAGTTAAGTTATTTGTAAAGTTACTGGAACACCAATCATCCAACAGCAAATTGTTCACACATTATAACCCAAATTGGGCTTCTGCTGTGCTGTTCAGCAATTTAATTATACTAAGTACAACTCTCAACCAAGTTGGGAGAATGTCTTTGGATACGCAGTCCACAACTAAATGTCCTTGAGAATGGACAATGATTCATTGCTGTATCCCAGTAGTTTAAAGGATAAAGAACCCACTTTTTTTTTCAAAGTGGGTAATTTCTTGGAGAAAAAAAAACGAATAAAAAAAAACAACAACTCACCCATACCAGGAAGAGGAGAAGGGATCAGACCAAGGCTGATACATAATTCCATATCCCTAACTTTCATGCTATCAACCATCATCAGACTGGCTCTCTCCCCTTTGCCCATCACCATGTCGATGAGACAACGTGCTCTGTCCACTTTGCTCGTCTGGTTCTCCGTCACAGAGTCCTTGTCCTCGGTACTCAACACTTTCTTCTGCCACAGGTCATCCAGGAGACCTTTGATAACAGGCATTGGAACTTTCTGCACAAAGTCAGCACGGATCCCTGAAAGCTCTGAGAAAAAAAGAGTAATAGAAAGTGTTGTAGTCAATACAATCTTTGGGTGTGTATAAATAAACAAATGCATAGGCCTACATGAACCCAGCAGGTCGACCCTGCTATATGGTAGTAGTAGGCGGTCATACCATTTACTACCTGCGTATATCCAAAGTCACCTGTATTGCATCAGCTTGCGACACACTAGCAACACACTAAAACGGACCCTGGTCGTTCTCTCAAATGTGTCTACTTCAAACGAAAATCCGAATTAACGTAGTTAATAACCTACACCGAAGTGTGCAAAAGAGAAATATATGTTTCTTGCGCATTCAAACTAGCCTACATCATACATGGTTATTATGAAGACGGCCTACCTTCCATCGTTTACAGGGCTAGACGTGAGTTGTGGCTGATGTTCAATTTACTTTTGTTTTGAAAACTTCTCTTTTTTGGGCTACAATGTGTGTGTGTGTGTGTGTGTTTTGTGTGTGTGTGTGTGTGTGTGTGTGTGTGTGTGTGTGTGTGTGTGCGTGTGTGCGTGTGTGTGTGTGTGTGTGTGTGTGTGTGTGTGTGTGTGTGTGTGTGTGTACGTGTTTTATTGGCTCGGATCCCCGTGACGTGCTTCATGAGATTGAGTTGTAGGATCTAGTGCCGCTGCAATGCCGGGCAGCACCAAGGGTTTCATCAGCAGCGTCAGAGCGCAAACCCCCAATGTGCGAACCACTCACTGCTTCCTTCACAGGGGCACTGGTTGGAAAGATGCTACCAAAATAACTTTCCGATGTAGTGTTGCTGTATTTCTTTGTTTGCGTACCTCAGCGTTATGCTATTGTCTGCTTCAACAAATGTACTCCTTGTAAGTCGCTTTGGATAAAAGCGTCTGCCAAATGCCCTAAATGTAAATGTAAATGTAGTGTAGAGAGCGGTGGACATTGTTCACTTGTTGTTCACAAAGCGTGGCCTTTAAAGACATGTCTGGTTTTTGAGTCGTATGTCGATGACAACCTGCTCTGTCTGTGTTAAATGTCCTCTGTGCTCAAAACGCTCTTCAGCAAAAGTTCATCCAGGAGACCATTGATAACAGAGATTGAAGCTGTCTGCGCGAATGCAGTGCGGATCATTGAAAGCTCTAGTCTAGACTCTGAAGGGGCTGAGAAATTGTGAAAAAAGCTCACAAAGCAACATGGATATTAAAGGGATACTGCGAGATATTTGAAGATAGCCGTTAGCCAGTCTTACCCAGATTTAGACAAGTTGTTTAATTCCAAATTGATCATTATGCATTCAGAAGAAGAGTTCACTGGGTTCGCATTTATTATTAATTTCCAAAGACTTACTCAAAAATGAGTGCTGGTAGTTAGCCAACAAACACACAGATAAAGGAAAAACAACTTCTCTTCTGGAAGCACGATGATGATTTTGTAATTAAACAACTCGTCTAAATCTGGGTAAGACAGGCAAACGCCAATATTCAATTATCTCGCAGTATCCCTTTAATATCCCTGTCGAGTTTTTTTCACGATTTTGAATTATTTTTTATTTTGAATAAAATTCCCTTTAAAATGTGAAACATTGATACTGGTTGGGTTGGAACTACTGATTTCATTCCAACACCTTCCAAGGCTCACTCAACTTATTCGGCATCACTTCTTTACAGGCATCCTGTCAGGGTTGGCAGTTCTGCCTCCCCGCGTTCACAGCCCTCGCCCAGGTAGCCACAGCCCTCGTCCAGGTAGCCACGCCCCCTTATCATGTCCCGCATTCATGTCACCGTTTCCCCAGCCCTCGCCCGGATAGCCACGCCCCTTTACAAGTTCCGCATTCCTGTCACCATTTCCCCAGCCCTCGCCCAGGTAGCCACGCCCCCTATCACGTCCCGCAGTCATGTCACCGTTTCCCCAGCCCTCGTCCAGGTAGCCCGCCCCCTATCACGTCCCGCAGTCATGTCACCTTGGTTTCCACAGTCCTCGCCCGGATAGCCACGCCCCCTTGTTAGTTCTCCCCCGCAGCTGCAGCGCATCATCAGTGTTATATATTGAGATTGTACCACTATGTTTACATAGGAACCTTTGTTCAGGAAGTCCGTGTACCCTCAGGTAAGACAGGTAAGCGCGTGACCCGGCCGACCACGCCACTCGTGTCATGCTTGGGAGTACAAGTCTGCGTGCATTTAATTACCACTCAGGTTATAACACAGGCGACGAGGATTAAAACAAAAATAGGTCGAAGAAAATGTTTGTGAGTAGTTTATCACGGCAACGGTAGGTTCACTCGTTGAGTTTTTCGAGAGACTGGAACACTTTTTCCTGGCTAATGACATTACAAACGAGGCAAAGAAAAGGTCCATTCTCCTCAGTGTGTGTGGGGCTAAGATGTACAAGTTGATACGGAATCTAGCCACGCCACAGAAGCCAGGAGACATCGGATTCGAGGACTTGGTGACGATGGTGCAGGAGCATCACAACCCAAAGCCATCTGTAATTGATCAGCGCTTCAAATTTCACACTCATTCTCGCAAGGCGGGAGTTTCTGTGGCGGAGCTGAGAGAATGATCAGAATAGTGCGAGTTTGGAGCTACACTGGACAACATGCTGCGTGACAGGTTAGTCTGTGGTACATTTAGCTAATGACTGTGGGTTCAAGGATGCTGTGTGCCATAACTGTCAGAGAAAGGGGCACATTGCTAAAAGGTGCAGAGGTGCTAAAAATGGACAGAAAAAGGAGTGGGGGAAATCAAAGACCAAGATGGGCACACATCACCTGCATGAGGAGCCTGAGCAGCAGTGTTCCTTTAACATGTTTAAGCTCAGGCTATAGAGGTGGATATAGAGTATCAGGGGCAAAAGGCTGCACAGAGACTGCTTGTGGTCAAGGGGGAAGGGCCTAGTTTGCTGGGACGGGACCTCCTACAGAAGATTCTGCTGAATTGGGAGGAAATCAAGCATATCAGAGTAATACCAGACATCCTATCAAAGTATGTAGATGTTTTTAAAGATGAGCTGGGCACCCTCCGAGGCACAACAGTGAAACTGTGTATAGACCCCAAGGCACAGCCACGCTTTTTCAGACCACGCACAGTGCCATACGCCATGAAGGCTAAAGTGGAAGCAGAGTTGGAGAGGCTGCAGCAGTTAGGTGTCATCGAGCCTATTGAGTTCTCGGACTGGCAGCACCGATTGTGCCAGTGCTGAAGGACGACGGCAATGTATGTATCTGTGGGGATTACAAACTGACTGTGAATCAGGCCTCACAGCTCGACACCTATCCTCTGCCACGAGTGGAGGACCTGTTTGCTACACTATCAGGTGGCAAAACATTCACAAAGCTGGACATGAGTCATACGTACCAGCAGCTGCAGCTGGATGAGGACTCTAAGCAATATGTGACCATCAACACACATTTTGTTCAAGTTTGTTCAAGTACAACCGCCTTATGTTTGAAATTGCATCCAGCCCAGCTATTTTCCAACGCACCATGGACAATATATACATGCAAAACATTCCCCACGTTGTCTACTTAGACGACATTCTGGTCACAGGCAGAACGGAGGAAGAGCATGTGAAAAATCTAGACCAGGTGTTGAAGAGGATGACAGAAGCCGGGCTGCGTCTGAAGCGCAGTAAGTGCATGTTCCAAGCTCCCAGCGTCACCTACCTGGGCCATCGTATTTCAGCTCACGGTCTCTCTCCGGTAGAAGAGAAGGTGAGAGCGATAAAAGAGGCTCCAAGTCCAAAGAACGTGACAGAGCTCAGGTTGTTCTTGGGCTTAGTGAAGTACCACGGAAAGTTCTTACCGGACCTCTCCACTGTACTCACTCCTCTCTACCAGCTGCTGCACAAAGGCTGCTCATGGAAGTGGCAGCAAGCTCAGGAAACGGCATTTCAGCAAGTAAAAGGACTGTTACACTCTTCACGACTGCTGGTGCACTTTGATCCGGACAAGGATGTTGTCCTATCCTGTGACGCGTCTCCCTATGGTGTGGGAGCAGTCCTTTTTCACCAAATGGAAGACGGAACTGAAAAGCCGGTCAGCTATGTGTCACGTACTCTCACATCAGGGGTACTCACAGAGAAAGAAGGACTCGCTGTAAAACGTTTCCACCAGTACCTGTATGGTCGCCCTTTTACCATTTTGACAGACCACAAGCCCCTAATGGGACTGTTTAGCGAAACAAAAGGCATCCCACCCATGGCATCAGCGAGAGTGCAGCGCTGGGCCCTGTCAGCGTATTAGTATCGCATCATGTACAAGGCAGGAAGTGAAAATGCAAATGCCGATGCTTTCAGCCGCCTCCCCCTCCATGACACACCAAACCAAACCTGCCTGCGCCCAGAGACTGTGTTTTTGCTGGACTGAAAGAGACCCAGTGTTGTCACAGATTAGGAGATGGGTGATGCAGGGCTGGCCAGCAGCTGTTGAGCAGGAGGAGCTCAAACCCTATGCAAAGCATCAATGTGCATGACGGCTGTATCCTCTGGGGCTCCAGGGTAATTGTGCCACCCCCAGGATGGGTGCAGGTAATGGACGAGCTGCACGATGCCCACCCTGGTGTGTCCCGGATGAAAAGCCTCGCCAGGTAATTTGTGTGGTGGCCTGGGATGGACTGCACCTTAGAAGAAAAGGTAAAAGCATGCACACAGTGTCAAAGCAACCAAAAGATGCCAGCACCTGCTCCACTCCACCCGTGGGAGTGGCCTGACCGCCCGTGGTCCAGACTCCACCTGGATTTTCTGGACCTTTCATGGGTAACATGTTCCTGGTGCTAGTAGACTCACATTCAAAGTGGCTGGAAGCTCACATCATGTCAAACATAATTGCCCCAGTCACCGCAGACATGCTCAGGAGCATCTTTGCCACACATGGACTGCCAGATACTGTGGTGACTGATAATGGGCCCACTTTCACAAGTGAGGTCTTTCAGGAATTTATGGACAAAAACGGAATCCGTCATGTCCGCACTGCCCCCTATCATCCGGCCTCAAACGGTCTAGCAGAGAGGGCTGTGGGCACTCTGAAAGAGGGTCTGCGAAACATGTCAGGACCTTCATTGGAAACTAAGCTGCACTGGTTCTTGTTTCAGAATAGGATCACTCCTCACACAACTACGGGAGTGTCCCTAGCTGATATGTTAATGGAGAGAAGGCCCAAATCTCATCTGGATCTACTCCACCCAGACATCGGAGCGGGAGTCGTCCGATCACAGGAGGAGCAAAAGGTGAGACGGGACCTACATGCTAAAGAGAGGCTGTTTAAGCCAAGAGACTGTGTATGTCAGAAACTTTGCCAGGGGTTCGCCCTGGTTGCCAGGTGTCATTCACCGCCAGTCAGGTCGGGTGTCGTTCGTAGTGGATCTGCAGGAGGGACGGCAGGTTCGGCACCAGGATCACCTGCGTGTCCGCCATGATGCGGGAGAGAAAGAGCCTCAGAGCATTGCACACAAGGACAGAGTGAGCAGCTCTGGTGACTGTGTTCTGGTGTCAGGAGCACCAGAGCATATGGATGAGTCTGTCTGTGCCACTGGATGGACTGTCAGTGCAAACTGAGGGACTGTCTGCACAGGCTGCCCCACCTACCCCTGCCCTAAACCTGACCGAAAGAGAACAGCCGGTTCCTGGGTCTGGGGTCACCACAGCAGAGTTGAGAAGATCAAAGAGGCAGCACAAGCCTCCAGATCGACTGGACTGTTGAACTGATCACACACACTCTCATACATATATTTTTTTAAAGTTGTGAAATGTGATGAGAATGCACTTTTGTTATGGTTGTTTAAGAGATGTTATGGTCAGCCTGTCAGAGTTATATTTTTGGTAACTGAGATAACAAAGTGTGTTCATTGTGTTTCTGTCTCAGAATAGTGTTTTACTTAAGGGGGAGAAGTGTTATATATATTGAGATTGTACCACTATGTTTACATAGGAACCTTCGTGTGACCCGGCCGACCGCGTCACTCGTGTCATGCTTGGGAATGTACCTGTCATGTATATGTTAAACCACCGAAGTCTGCGTAGTACAAGTCTGCGTGTATTTAATTACCATGTCACGGTTACGGTGGTTGAGAGGGGGCGTGGCCAAGCCGCGTGCGCTGGCGGCGCACACACACACCTGTCAGCAATTGCCGTGTCTAATCACTAATCACCTCACCTGGGGGTATATATACCCTGGCGTCCTGTTACCCCTTTGTTAGGTCATACGTCGTACTTTGTTCATGCTACGTTGTACTTTGGTACATTCTGGACGGAATCGTTACGCCGATGTCCCGGAATCCAGATTCATTGCCTGTCCCGCGTCACTCGCCGGTCTAATACCTGTCGCTACTCCGACCTCCCGGTATCCAGACTCCTCTCCTGTCCCGGACTACTCGCCTGTTTGGTACCTGTCGCTACTTCGACGTCCCGGTATCCAGACTCCTCTCCTGTCCCGGACTACTCGCCTGTTTGGTACCTGTCGCTACTCCGACCTCCCGGTATCCAGACTCCTCTCCTGTCCCGGACTACTCGCCTGTTTGGTACCTGTCGCTACTCCGACCTCCCGGTATCCAGACTCCTCTCCTGTCCCGGACTACTCGCCTGTTTGGTACCTGTCGCTACTTCGACCTCCCGGTATCCAGACTCCTCTCCTGTCCCGGACTACTCGCCTGTTTGGTACCTGTCGCTACTTCGACGTCCCGGTATCCAGACTCCTCTCCTGTCCCGGACTACTCGCCTGTTTGGTACCTGTCGCTACTCCGACCTCCCGGTATCCAGACTCCTCTCCTGTCCCGGACTACTCGCCTGTTTGGTACCTGTCGCTACTCCGACCTCCCGGTATCCAGACTCCTCTCCTGTCCCGGACTACTCGCCTGTTTGGTACCTGTCGCTACTTCGACGTCCCGGTATCCAGACTCCTCTCCTGTCCCGGACTACTCGCCTGTTTGGTACCTGTCGCTACTCCGACCTCCCGGTATCCAGACTCCTCTCCTGTCCCGGACTACTTGCCTGTTTGGTACCTGTCGCTACTCCGACCTCCCGGTATCCAGACTCCTCTCCTGTCCCGGACTACTCGCCTGTTTGGTACCTGTCGCTACTTCGACCTCCCGGTACCCAGACTCTTCTCCCGTCCCGGACTACTCGCCGGTCTACTACCTGCCGGTACTCCGCGGATCGACCTCCCGGTACCCAGACCCCTGGCCTGTCCCTGATCACTCTTGTGTTTTGTTTGCTTTAAATAAAGCTTCATGTTATAGCTCCACTGTGTCTTGGTCTGCGTTCTGGGTCCCACCGAATTACCCCATTGTGACATACCACTCAGGTTATAACAACCGTGATCTTCCCCCTCATGTGTTCCTGCCCGTCTGATTGGCTGCCTGAGACCTCATTGTTTCCACCTGTTATGTTCCTTGGGTTTAAATAAGCGGTGTCTTCTTTTGTTCGGCGCCAGTTCATTAAATACTGTTTCATTGTTTGTTAGACTCGTACTTGTTTCACGTTTTGAGACTTGCTACTTGTTTCATGTGTATGATCAAGCGTCATGTTTCCACGTCATGCCACCGTCAGGTTTTTTGTAATCAGGTATTTTGCTTTTGAGGATTTTTGTGTTACTGAATTTTTCAGTAAAGACTCTTTACTTTGATACGTGTCATCGAGTCGTGCATTTGGGTTCACCTCCAAAGTCCCCGTTCCCCGTTCCTCGTTCCCGTGAGACATCCCTTTGGCGACCTTTGCTCTGTTTCACTGAAGAGAAGAGGGATGTCATTGCTGGTGAAACTTGCCTAATATTCCATATATATGAATGAAACAACAACAATCCAAACGCCCACAGCACCACTAAGAAAAAGCGTACCTCTGGTTTCTTTCCATTTCTTCAGTTCATTCTTTTCGTCCAAATCTCCTAGGGTTTGCCGTAAACAAGGATCATCACAGAGTCTTACAAACCACAAAAAGCATTACAAATGTGAGCATTGGTTACCTTCTCTGATTGTCGTGGACCACAAAGTCTCGTCCTCTGAGTCCTTGAGAAACCATTCGAAAGGAGGAGGCTCGTCGAATGATGCTTCAAAGAAGCCCTTCAGCGCTGTTTCTTTAGTGACGAACTCTACTTTCTGCACACGCACACACACGCACACTTAATAATGTTTAAATGACATGCAAATGATGATAAATGGGTTGCACAACACATACCGTGGGTTCAATCCGCCCTTCTGGCCGGCTTTTGAGCTGGTAGTCCTTCTCTTCCAGCCGACAGGTTGGCGGTTTTGTAATCTTGACGCAACGCTTGCCGGAAGAGTGCACCTGTCTATCAATAGCCTGCACACACAGAAACAGGAAGTAGTAATATGCCAGATGTGAGTTAAGCAGTGTTTAATTTGTGCCGGATCCTGCCGGAACTGGATCCGGGAAGTTTAAACTGCCTGTGTACCCATTGCCGGTACCCATTGACCTGATCAGGTACCTCTCGTGGTATAAAAGCAAAAATAACATAAAGAAAAATCTAGCAATTTTCAAGCAATTTCACATTCTCTTCATTAGTTTAAATGTATTCTTAATCAGGCCACCCCTTTACGGACGCGGCACTAGGAGACTTTTGCAAGTAATCTGTTTACCCGCATACTTTGGACTGTAGTAGGCTACAAACATAGTCATACCTAGTCTAACCCAACCTAGTTTGGTCCAGTCTAATCCAGCCCATCCTAGCCCAGTCTAGCCTAATCTAGCCCAGTCCTGTATAGTCTAGCCTAGTCCAGCCTAGCCCAGTTTAGTCGAGTCTGTCTCTCTATCAATGTATCTGTTTATCAACGTACAGGCATACCATTAGTCTAAATCTAAATCTGGAGGATTTTGAATCCTCTTTATTTGTCACATACAGTACATGTACAAACACACGGTGAAATTGGTTTCTCTGCATTTAACCCATCCTAGTATTAGCAGCAGTGGGCAGCTATTGTACATACAGCGCCCAGGGAGCAGTGTAGGAGGTCCAGTGCCTTTCTCAAGGGCACCTTGGAAGTGCCCAAGAGGGGAACTGGCATGGTCCGTTTCAGGGACTTGAACCGGTGACCCTCCGGTTCCCAAGCCAAGTCCCATCAGCCAACCGACTGAGCTACTGCCCCCCCTATAATACTGACTATATCTAGTGACTCATTGGTTATTTTCACTTCATCACCTGGATCGCAGTCTTGTTGTTGGAGGCCAAAAACACGTTGAAGCGGAAGGTGTGGAGCTCCTTGTACACCAGCACCACCCCGTGGTGCTTCACATGCGGACTGCTCTGAATGATGGGACCCACTACAGAGAGAGAGGACACGCGAGAGCGAACGTGGCTGGCAGAGAAGTCCACCGTCGGCTCAATGCGGCTGTCCTTGTCTACAAGCAACACACTGAACCCCGGGTCACACTTGAGGTCTGGGGAAACGTAAGCGTAACATAACGTTATTTTGGCATATTGGGAAATGACAGTAGCCAGTATGTGCATAGAAACTCATAAGTCATAATCATGAATCCAGATTGCATTTTAAGAATACAAGCATCTTGTAAAATGTGAAAATTATAGGATTACTTAGGTGGGAGCTTTATGATGGAACGTCCTTTCAAAAATTCTACGTAAATACTGCATTGCTTTGCTTTCATTAGGTTTTTTTGCGTCACTAAAATAACAATTCAATTCTAAATCAGTTCTTCGTTCAAATGTTCAAAACATATTGGGACAATATCAAATTGTGAGCCAAATAGTATCAAATGTTATGGGGAGCTGAGGGAGTGAGCCCAATTTGAAACCAAGAAATGTATTTCCATTTTCTCCACAGTCGAATTGTGTTCAACAGCAAGACACAGGGAGTGTGGGAACTGGATCAACTTGAGCACAGATGCATCCTTGTTGACCACGTCCACATCTAAAATGGGTCCGGAATTTGGACCAGGACAGGACCGAGTAGCGCACCAGAGCCTGCTCTGATACTTCAAACACCAGGCCTGTAACCCAACACTCATAGGTACCCTCGCTTTCCAGCTTAAAAAAACAGACAACTAGAGACAGAAGGCAGAACCCCCCCCCATCAGAGACGACTTCAGCCTCTTCAGTCATCCGAGTCAGTTGGCCCTAGAATCAGTGGGTTTGTCCCGTAGTGGGTAAGAGCCTTTAGAGTAACGGCGTACTATAAAACTTGAATACAGTCACACTACTCACCTTCATCCTCTTCATCAAATTCTGCTCTGGCGTCTGGCAAAAAAAGACAAAAGAAGAAGGGAGGGTGAGAAGGAGGTACAGATAGTCCTGAAGGTAGCATAACAAAGAAGAGCCAAGACTCTTACCAGAATATGTGTCAGAATCAGAATCGTCCTCCCCTTCATAAGAGCTTTCCAGACACAACGTGCTTTTTGTGTCTTTTGTGCGACCTGTCCCTGTGAAAAGGTGATCAATCAAACTCTGAAATGTCTGCAAACACCTCCTCAAACCAATCATTGCTTATTTCAATATAAATTGAAGGCCACAGGGGACTCTGAGGGTGTTTTCACACTTGGTCCCTTTCAGCCTCCAAAACAAACTCAGAGCGATGAGTCAGCATTTTTTGTGCATATGTGAACACTCCAACGAACGAACTCAGACCCCTGTAACCTGTGCATTGTGAACACAAAGCGCCCGGATTCTCTACATTCTGGGCTTACCGTAGACATCGTCTTTGGTTTTCTCTGTCTGTAAGCCATCAGCCTTTCTCAACAATATTCTGACATTGCAGGCGAAATACATTGCATAAAATAAAAAACTTAAGCTACAACTTATCATGAATCACAAATGACCACATCACTACACACTACACACATTTTCAGTTGGTTGAGTGAAGCGGTTCGATTAAGCTGGAAGAACTAGTGCCGCCTCAATGACGGGCAGCGCCAAGGGTTTCATAAGCAGAGGGCAAACCCCCAATGTTCAAACCACTCACTGCTTCCTTCACAGGGGCACTGGTTGAAAAGACGCTACAGAAAGAACTTTCAGATGTAGTGGACAGAGTGGTGGACATTGTTCATTTCATCAAGGCGTGGCCATTAGAGACGTGTCTGTTTTTCGAGTAGTATGCAATGAAATGGGTCAGAAAAAGCATGCCTTGTTCAGGCTGTTCTCATAAACGATACATAGGATTCCCTACGAAAAAACAGTGCACTTTGTTTCTACGAAACGTACGTATCAACCCGGTGCACATGCGCAAACTTCTGCAGCTATAATGTCAAGCACAGTCACGTTTTCTTGTAATCTCGGTGGAAAATGTAATAGATAGATAGATTGTTTCAGCATTATAATATGTGTTGATAACATTTCTAGTCAGAAATGTGTGTTTTACTCTCACATGCTTTGTTCAGTGAATTTATACAATCTTTAGTTTTTGAGTTATTACGAAGATTTGTTCAGGTTTCTATCGTTGCTATGGACCCTGATATCACTGCCGCCTTATTGTTCTGTTACGTTTATTATTTAAGTTTATTTTTGTATGTGTATGACTAATCCGTTGGATTGCAGCGGCACTGAGCTGCATTGTCTCGTTCGGAAAACACATTATATGTTAAAAAAATATATAAACAACAGTATTAACACAAATAGATCGAGGGACGAGACCCGGACGTGTGTAAAGAACTACAATTTGCAGTGTGCTTTGTCACACGTTTTGTCGTTCTAATGTGTTTTCCCTATTATGTGAAATTGTTACCATGAATCTTGCCTACTTATTATAGAGTTGACTTGCTGGGAAACACACTGGCATGGTCAGATTTGATCTTTCTTATTTGTAGGAGGGTGAAATCATGTTTTTTACAGGTTGTGACCCTGCTGAGTGACGCCCCCAATTGGGTTGCCCTTGCTTATGGTAGTAGAGGTCAATATCTTTCCAAAACCGTTGATCCCATGTCTGTAGCACGTTGTTTGGCTTTCCTGTAAGCCTTCAAATGTGGCACAGGTTCCAGGTTTAAAGGGCACCCCTGAGGAGCAGGATTCCCCCACACCTTACAATCTTATTATAGGGTTTACTGGCCGGGAAACACACTGGCGTGGTCAGATTTGATCTTTCTTTTTAAACACACTGGCGTGGTCAGATATGATCTTTCTTTTTAAGAGGGTGAAATTTAAGTGAAATTAAGTGAAATATAAGTTTTCTTTTTAAGAGGGTGAAACTCTTTGTAAGTGGGTGAAATCTTTTTTTTTTACACGTTGTGACCCTGCTGAGTGACGCCCCAAATTGTTTTGCCCTTGCTTATGGTAGTAGACGTCAATATCTTTCCAAAACCGTTGACCCCATGTCTGTAGCACGTTTTTTCAAAGGTGGCACAGGTTCCAGGTTCAAAGGGCACCCCTGAGAAGCAGGAACCTCCCACGCCTTTCATACTCATCATGTTACTCTCTAGATCAAGATCTTTCCAATGATATCATCATGGTTGATCTACGACTAAGTTTAATTTTCATCTTGCTCCAAGCCAAGGCTACTTGCAGGTGTACTTTCTCTGAGCCTTTTAGGGCCAAGCTGGATCAAATCAGTCAAACATGTTTTAAGGGGTATGAATTGCCAAATGTGTTCAAGATATTGATGTTTGCCTTATGCACAGTCATACTTTTCAATTTGGACCGGTTTAGACTCGATTTTATTGTTTAACATGCATATTTTCCAATTAAACTTAATATTACCACGTCTCAACCAGCCTGCAGAGGGCGCTAAAATCCCAACCTACCTACCAACCAATCTAAACCTTAACATGTAAAACACAAAAATTCAATATTTGATATATATATATATATATACGTGCGGGCGAACACAGCTAGCTCCATGCTAGCTGCCAAACGTTAGCTGCTGACCAACTGAGAAATGCGGTCCCAAACAACGAGGGCTAACTCCTCCAGGACAGCTAAGAGGCTGCCAGGGATCTCAGTGGTCGATCAGCAGAGACACAATCCAGAAATATCCAAGTTAGAGGTTGGGGAATGAGTGTAGAGAGGGCTGCTATGCTGTGGTCCTAGCCAGGGCAGGCTAAACGCAGCAGGGACAAGCCGAGGAGGCCACTAGCTAGCAGCGAACCGGAGAGGTGGCGGTCTCAGCTGGAACCGCTCTTAATTAAGGTTGTGCTGTGCCTTCTTTACTTTTCTATTATTAAACATCATTTGGGGGATTATTCAAGGCAATGTAAAGCTCTCTAAATGTCTAAATTTCTTAAAAAAACTAAAACTTTTGTATTTGGAATTAAACAACTGGTCTTAATTAAACTGGGTAAGACAGGCAAGACTGAATGTGTTTCCCTTTAATATCCCAGTGGCTTTTGTGGATTTTGCAAACCATGGATGGATTTCTACTAAAGACATATTTGGTTTGAAAGGGATATGCGTAATCTGTAAATTATCCATATTTAGATTTAGTTGTTTAATTCCAAATCTATCATTGTGCATTCAGAAGAAGAGTTCACTGGGTTCACATTTTTTATTAATTTCCAAAGACTTACTCAAAAACGAGTGCTGGAAGTTTGTCTACACAGATAAAGGAAAACCAACTTCTCTTCTGGAAGCACAATGATGAATTTGGAATTAAACAACTCGTCTAAATCTGGGTAAGACAGGCAAACACCAATATTCAAATATCTCGCAGTATCCCTTTATCCAGTATCCAGAAACGTAGGGAGGGAGGGAGCAGAGAGGGAGGGGACTTTTTCTTGAGTCTTTCACATCTCCAACATTTAAATAGCAAAAGTTGGCAAGTTTTCAGAAAATCCCCTTTAAAATGTAAAACATTGATACTGGTTGGGTTAGAACTACTGATTTCATTCCAACACCTTTCAAGGCTCACCAAACTTATCCGGGATCACTTCTCTACAGGCGTCCCCTCCGTTGCTCCGTTTCACTGAAGAGAAGAGGGATGTCATTGCTGGTGAAACTTGCCGAATATTCCATATATATGAATGAAACAATAACAATCCAAACACCCACAGCACCACTAAGAAAACCGTACCTATGGTTCTTTTGCGTCTCTTCAGTTCCTTCTTTCCCTCCCAATCTCCTAGGGTTTGCCGAGAACAAGGATCATCACATAGTCTTACGAACCACAAAAAAAGAATAACAATTGTGCACATTGGTTACCTTCTTTGATTGTCGCGATCCACAAAATCTCGTCCTCTGAGTCCTTGAGAAAAAATTTGAAAGGAGGATGCTCGGCGAAGGAAGCTTCAAAGAAGCCCTTCATCTCTGTTCCTTCAGTGCTGAACTCCATTTTCTGCACACACACACACACACACACACACACACTTAATAATGTTTCAATTACATGCAAATGAGAATAAATGGGTTGCACAACACATACCGTGGGTTCAATCCGCCCTTCTGGCCGGCTTTCGAGCCAATAGAAATTCTCTACCAGCCGATAGGTTTCCGATTTTAAAAACTTGATGCAACGCTTGCCGGAAGAGAGCATCTGATTATCAATAGCCTGCACACACAGAAACAGGAAGTAGTAATATGCCAGATGTAAGTTAAGCAGTAGATCATTTGTGCCGGATCCTGCTGGAACTGGATCCGGGACCTCTCAAGTTTGAAACTGCCTGTTTACCCATTGCCGGTAAATTCTCTTCATTAGTTTAAATGTATTCTTAATTAGGCCACCCCTTTACAGACGTGGCACTAGGAGACTTTTGCAAGTAATCTGTTTACCCGCATACTTTGGGTTGTAGTAGGCTACAAACTTAGTCTAACCTAGCTCAATCTAGTCTTTCCTAGTCTAACCAAGCCCATTCTAGCCTAGTACTGTATAGTCTAGCCTAGTCCAGCCTAGCCCAGTTTAGCCTAGCCCAATTTAGTCAAGTCTGTCTCAGGCATACCATTAGTCTAAATCTAAAATCTGAAGGATATTGAATCCTCTTTATTTGTCACATACAGTACATGTACAAACACACGGCGAAATTGGTTTCTCTGCATTTAACCCATCCTAGTATTAGCAGCAGTGGGCAGCTATTGTACATACAGCGCCCAGGGAGCAGTGTAGGAGGTCAGTGCTTTCTCAAGGGCACCTTGGAAGTGCCCAGGAGGGGAACTGGCATGGTCCGTTTCAGGGACTTGAACCGGTGACTCTCCGGTTCCCAAGCCAAGTCCCATCAGCCAACCGACTGAGCTACTGCCCCCTATAATACTGACTATATCTAGTGACTCATTGGTTCTTTTCGCTTCATCACCTGGATCGCAGTCTTGTTGTTGGAGGCCAAAAACACGTTGAAGCGGAAGGTGTGGAGCTCCTTGTACACCAGCACCACCCCGTGGTGCTTCACATGCGGACTGCTCTGAATGATGGGACCCACTACAGAGAGAGAGGACACGCGCCAGCGAACGTGGCTGGCAGAGAAGTCCACCGTCGGCTCAATGCGGCTGTCCTTGTCTACAAGCAACACACTGAACCCCGGGTCACACTTGAGGTCTGGGGAAACGTAAGCATAACATAACGTTATTTTGGCCTATTGGGAAATGACAGTAGCCAGTATGTGCATAGAAGCTCATAAGTCTGGAGAAATGCATGTGGAAGTAAAACAATAAAAATGACTACATTACTAGTACATTGCTCTATTGATGATTTTGTAATACAGATTGCATGACAAATTGCATTGCTTTAATTTTTAAAATAACAATTAAATTCTAAATAAATTCTTCAAATATTGGGACAATATCAAATTGTGAACCAAATAGTATCAAATGTTATGGGGAGCTGAGGGAGTGAGCCCAATTTCAAACCAAGAAATGTATTTCAATTTTCCCCACAGTCTGCTTGTGTTCTCACCAGCGAGACACAGGGAGTGTGGGAACTGGATAAACTTGAGCACAGACGCATCCTTTTTTATCACGTTCACTTTGAAAATGGGTCCAGCACATTTCCAGTGTCCTGAGTCCTGGAGGAACGTGGCGAATATGGACCCGGGCAGGACCGAGTAGCGCACACGAGCCTGCTCCGATACTTCAAACACCAGGCCTGTATCCGAACACTCATAGGTACCCTCGCCTTCCAGCACCACCCTAACACACACGCACAGACACACACACATACACACACAACATTTGAGCATTTCGTTTTTTGTGGTTAAGACCAGATGAATCGGACAACCCTATGGGACTGATGTCAAGACGTTTCACTCACTGGAATCTGCACTTAGAAATCTTGATTGGCGTAACCTTCTCATACTCAGGACTCTGTTTAAAAAAAACAGAAGCAAACAACAATAAAGAGGAACACAACTAAGTATCATCAATTTAAGGTTATTACATTTGTTGAAATTTACCTGCTTTACCGCTCTGCATTTTTCACATTGTGACTTGAAGTTCATGTCCTCTGTCAGGAAAAACCATAACTGTTAGTAACAAAACTGACACCATTGCTTGTGTAAAGCTTCCTTCCGACTAGACAACTCGGGACAGAAGACAAACTTCTGTCACGGTTACGGTGGTTGGCAGGGGGCGTGGCCAAGCCACGTGCGCTGGCGGCGCACACACACACACACACACACCTGTTTACGATCACATTGTCGAATTGCTAATAACCTCACCTGGGGTATATATACCTTGTCTATCCGTTACCCCAGCGTGAGGTCGTTACATATACTGCACGTTCTCCCGTCTGTTCTGATCGCCCGGCGGCTGACTATCGGAGAGATAGTACGCACCCGTCGCCTGCCTACTACCCTGCCGGTACTTCGCACCCGACATGCCGGTACCCTGACTCCTCCCCCGTCCCGGACTACTCGTCGGTCTACTACCTGCCGGTACTCCGCGGATCGTCCTCCCCGTGTACCCTTGTGTGTTGGGTGTGCTTTTGTGAGAATAAAGCCGTTCGTATCGCTCCACTGTGTCGTTGTCTGCGTTCGGGGTCCAACCCACTCCTCTCCATCGTGACAACTTCATCAGTACACCACGTCTTGCCGTCAGGTGGGTGGTCCATACATACAAACAGTGAACGCACTCCAAGTTAATTACATTATTTTTCTTCCACTTGACCTCAACATCCCATTGGCCGTTCTTGAACCTCAACCACCACTGATTGGTCTTGATCTTGAATCTCATTGGTTGGCTGTTGTGAGGGTTTCATAAGCAGAGGGCAAACCCCCAATGTTCAAACCACTCACTGCTTCCTTCACAGGGGCACTGGTTGAAAAGATGCTACAGAAAGAACTTTCAGATGTAGTGGACAGAGTGGTGGACATTGTTCATTTCATCAAGGCGTGGCCATTAGAGACGTGTCTGTTTTTCGAGTTATGCGAGGAAATGGGACAGAAAAAGCATGCCTTGTTGATACACACACGGTTGGCTTTTTCCGGGGGAAGGTTTTGGTCCGACTGTTGTGATAATAACACTAAACTTTCCTGATAGGAGAGACTTCTGCATATCCTGAATTGATTGCAGATTTGCGATAGTGCGCAAAAAAGCCTTCTCTCATAACGACCACTTGTGTGCCCGTTAGCCGTAGGATGCATGGAGAGCAGTGGTCCCCAACCCCCGGGCAAACATAACATTATAGGCTATTTATGTGAAAAGTGCACCATGAGTTTAATATCCATTTCGACATTCAAAGCCATGGCCTCGCCAAGTGCCTGTCACGGTCACTCGTCATGCTAAGACATGCTCTGAGTTTATGACATAACAAAGTCTCCAAAAAGAGCTTGTGTTTCCAAGGAGAACGTTATAAGCGGGACTTAAACCGATGTCTCCAAACTTGTTGACCAGTTGATCTGTCAACAGCACCACAGAAACAAGTGCTCTGTTTTGGTCAGAGGTTTTAATTAACATAACAATTAAAAGGACATTGTTATGTCTGGTCCTGGTGTCGTTGTGGACTTATGAATGTATTTTTTTTACTGGAACAAAGGAGAGCGGGGGGAGGGGAGCCACCAGGCCCCGGGGGGCAACAACAAACGCGCCCGCAGGAGAGAGTCCAGTGGTGGCCTACTGGTTAGGACACGCCGGAGGCTATGGAAACTAGCCCTACCGAGCATTCTCCTCGCCAACGTCCAGTCTCTCGCAAACAAGTCCGACGAACTGAACTGTCGTATCGCCTCACAGCGGGACATCAGGGAGTGTTGTGCCATGATTTTTACGGAGACGTGGCTGACCTCCGTGATTCCTGACGAAGCAGTGCAACCACCGGGATTCTCTTTGTTTCGGACCGACAGAACAGCTGAGTCCACGGGGAAGAACAAAGGTGGGGGCGTATGCTGCTTGGTGAACAACAGCTGGTGTACGGACGTTCAGGTGCTTTCTCAACACTGCTCATCTAATCTGGAATTACTGACTATCAAGTGTCGTGCTTATTACTTGCGGGAAATCTCCGCTTCTCTCATGTCCGACCATACAGAACAAGACTCTTGATCACTGCTACACTACCATCAAGCATGCTTATCGCGCTGTTGCACGGCCGGCTTTCAGCAAATCAGACCACGCCTCTGTGCTTCTACTTCCCGCTTACAAGCTGAAGTTGAAGGCCACGGCCACAGTTGTAAAGAACGTGCGTCGCTGGACAGACGACACCTTACTGCACCTGCAGGGGGGCTAGAAATCACTGACTGGAGTGTATTCAAGACCACTGACCTTGATGTGTATGCAGATCATGTCACAGCATACATTAACAGGCTAGTGGAGGAATGCATCCCGACCAGGTCTGTCCGCTCATTCCCGAACTGCAAACCATGGATGAATGCTGACATACGGAAAAAACTTAAGGAACAGAGTACCGCTTTCACAACAGGCGACTTTAGCAGAGTCTAACCTGCCAGATGAACACGTTTTTTGCTCGCTTTGAAAGGGACCATGAGCCGACCAACAACTTCAACACCCACCCAGAGGACTACATTCTACAACTGTCCAAGTCCGAGGTCCGCAGAACCTTCAGGAGGGTGAAGGCAGGGAAGGCAGCCGGCCCAGAGGGAGTTCCATCCCGCGTCTTTAAGACCTTCGCCGACCAGCTGGCTCCTGTGTTCACCGACTTCTACAATGCATCACTACAACAGTCTGTCGTCCCAGCGTGCTTCAAAGCGACAACCATTGTGCCGTTACCCAAAAAGACCAAGGTAACATGCCTCAATGACTATCGTCCAGAAGTGCTTGGAGAAACTCGTAATGTCGCATATAAACTGTTCCATCCCAGAGTCCCTCGACCCACTCCAGCTTGCATACAGACCAAACAGGTCTGTAGATGACGCCATTTCCCTGGCACTACACACGGCCCTGCAGCACCTAGACAGGAGGGACACCTACGTCAGACTGCTGTTCATTGACTACAGCTCGGCGTCCAACACCATTGTTCCCTCCAAGCTCAAACTGAGGGACCTAGGTCTGGGAACCCCCATCTGTAACTGGATTATGGACTTCCTGACGGGCAGGCCTCAAGTGGTGAAGATTGGGAACAACATCTCATCCACTCTGGTTCTCAACACCGGAGCACCCCAAGGCTGCTGCCTCAGTCCCCGGCTGTACACACATGACTGTACTGCCACACATAGAAATAATCGGATTATCAAGTTTGCAGACGACACCACAGTCATCGGCCTGATAAGTGAGGGCGACGAAACGGAGTACAGAGATGAGGTAGTCCAGCTGACACAATGGTGTGAGGACAACAGCCTTACACTGAATGTCAGCAAGACCAAGGAGCTCATCGTGGACTTCAGGAGCCACCGGCTCAACCATCAGCCTGGACGGGTCACCGGTGGAAGTCGCCAGCTGCTCCCGTTTCCTTGGACTACAGATTTCCGATGACCTGGCATGGACCCGCAACACAGAGGTCATGCTAAAGAAGGCACACCAGCACCTCTATGCTCTGCGGAGCCTCAGAAAAAGCGGATTAGGCCAGAGGTGGCTAGTGAACTTCTACCGTGGCACCGTAGAGAGTGTCCTGACGAATGGTGTCTCTGTGTGGTAAGGCAACACCACTGCATGGGACTAGAAAGCCATCCAGAAGGTCGTGAGGACGGCAAAGAAGATCATCAGGTGTGCACTTCCATGCATTGAGGAGATCTTTAGGACCAGATGTCGGAAGAAGGCCATGTCCATCATAAAGGACTTCAACCAGCCTGGGCACCATCTCTTCTCCCACCTACCGTCTGGTCGCCGGTTATGCAGCATCCGTACAAGGACTACCAGGTTTAAGGACAGTTTTTATCCACAGGCAGTGTGCCTACTTAACTGCTAGGAGTTCTGCCACTTTCACTTTTACATCTTGGCCGATAAACACCTTCAGAATTGCATGCTGGACTGCATCAGGCGTGGATACAATTTCTGTACAGATCACAAACTCTTAGTTGCAACCTTTAAAACACCATATAACAGAGCCGCACGCTTTAAATATTGGAAAACTCCACCTCCAACTGGCAGAAAAGTCGACCTTGCAGCACTACGAACCCCAGAAATCCAATATGCCTTCACACACTTGGTCAGCATCAAACTTCAACAAGGAACCACTCCATCCACTATGACAGACATCTCAGACAGACTTGTGATAGTTCTTGATGAAGAAACAATACCTATAAAAAAGAATGAAAAGAATCGTAAACATGACGCAATTTTCAGGGATGACACGGAGTTAAGAGCACTTCTGGACCAAAGAGCTCAGTTCCACTGGCCAAGAACATCTAGCCAGTATAAAATAATATCTAAACTGATAAAAAAGCACATCTCCTACCTAAAAAATGAACGTCTAAAGCAAGAGGCCGAATCCATCAACCAATTCGCAGCTAAACGAGAAATCGAAGAAACAAAACAGCCAAAGATGATTCGATCTTTCAAAAAGTAGAAACCTCCACAAAAAGTCCACCTGAAAAGCTCAAGAATTTCTTTCAACAATTCAACCCTACGATGCCACCTTACGAGCCAACCGCACCGAATTTCCAGACTTTATTACAGAGCTTCAAAATCGAACACAACAAACTGTCATAGAGAGTAACCCACCTATATCTGAAATAAAAAAGAACATTAAGTCCCTGAAGAACAAAAAATCTGCCAATGACATTAGTCCA
Source organism: Muraenolepis orangiensis (assembly GCA_027704905.1). Classification (NCBI taxonomy): domain Eukaryota; kingdom Metazoa; phylum Chordata; class Actinopteri; order Gadiformes; family Muraenolepididae; genus Muraenolepis; species Muraenolepis orangiensis. Next base: position 3,934 of record JANIIK010002695.1, on the reverse strand, counting down.
GAACTTTTGAAATATGCAGCGGAATCACCAGCAATGCTTCAAGAGTTTAAGAGCCTAATTGATCAGTATATAGGCCGATCCACCACCGTCAGGATGGCGGTATGTCCGTTGGACAGGGGCAGACTGGTAACGAAGTCCAGGGATATGTGGGACCAGGGACCATGGGGCACAGGCAAAGGCTGCAGGAGACCCGCAGGAGCCCGATGAGAGGGCTTATGCTGGTTGCAAACCGGACAGGCGTTGACAAATTCCCGAGTGTCCTCCTCCATGGTGGTCCACCAGAACCTCTGCTGCAGGACCCCCTTGGTGCGTGGGGGGGCCATCAACCGCGGAGCAGGTATGATGGTGTCAGGACCCTCGGCGAGCTCCCCCCCCTCCACAAACTGACATGACAGAGCGTCGGCCTTGATGTTACGGGACCCGGGACGGTAGGCGAGGGAGAAATTGAACCTTGTAAAAAAAAGGGACCACCTGGCCTGTCGGGAGTTCAGCCTCCTGGCGGACTGGATGTACTCCAGGTTCTTGTGGTCAGTCCAAACCAGGAAGGGCAACTTGGTCCCTTCAAGCCAGTGGCGCCATTCCTCCAAGGACAACTTCACCGCTAAGAGCTCCCGATTTCCAATGTCGTAATTTCTCTCCGCTAGTGTTAGTCGCCGAGAGAAAAACGCACAAGGGTGGAGCTTCTGGTCGTCGGAAGACCGCTGAGACAGGATGGCCCCTACCCCCACGTCGGAGGCGTCCACCTCCGCCACAAACTGTCTCTCAGGATCCGGGACTAGGAGGATGGGAGCGGAGGTAAACCGAGCCTTGAGTCCTTGGAAGGCCTCCTCCGCCGAGGAAGACCACTGGAACGAGACCTTGGGGGAGGTGAGGGCCTAGAGCGGAGCAGCTACTGTGCTGTAGCCACGGATGAACCTCTGATAGAAGTTAGCAAACCCGAGGAAGCATTGCAGCTGCTTGCGGGACTCAGGAGCAGGCCAGGATGTAACTGCGGAAACCTTGGTTGGGTCCATCTGCATGGTCCCTTGTCCCACAATATATGTATATAACGAGACGGAGGAGGAATGGAACTCGCACTTCTCCGTCTTCACAAAAAGGGAGTTCTCGAGGAGGCGCTGGAGGACTGCCTGGACGTGGTGTACATGCTCCTTCCTGTTCTTCGAAACAATAAGGATGTCGTCCAGGTAAACGAACAAGTGCTTGTCGAGCATGTCCCTCAACACGTCGTTAACCAACGCCTGGAACACTGCCGGGGTGTTGGTAAGACCAAACGGCATCACCAGATATTCGTAATGGCCGGTGGATGTGTTGAAGGCCGTCTTCCACTCATCCCCCTCCCGGATAAGGACCAAGTGGTAGGCGTTCCGCAGATCCAGCTTTGTGTAGATCACGGCTCCCTGTAGCAACTCAAAGGCGGATGATATCAGTGGGAGCAGGTAACGGTGCTTAATTGTGATGTCATTAAGGCCCCTGTAGTCTATGCAGGGCCTTAATGACTTGTCCTTCTTCTCCACAAAGAAGAACCCCGCTCCAGCCGGTGAAGACGAGGGACAGATAATTCCGGCCGCCAGAGAGTCGCTGATGTAGGCCTCCATGGACTCTCTCTCAGGTGCGGACAGGGAATACAGGCGGCCCTTCGGGGGCGACGTACCAGGGTGGAGGTCAATGGCACAATCGTAAGGGCGGTGACGTTGCCTTTGCCTTGCTGAATACCTCCCGAAAATCGTGGTATTCAAGCGGCCAGGTCTGGAGCAGGTGAGGAACAAAAATAGCACTGGGGCGCGGCGGCTTGCTTAAGGCAGACCTGATGGCAGGAGGGACTCCACCCCACAATGGCTCCTGAGGCCCAGTCGATGTGAGGGTTATGGCGGCGGAGCCAGGGGTAGCCCAGGATCAGGGGGAGCTGAGGGGACCGCAGGATGTAGAACTGGATAGTTTCATGGTGGTTCCCAGATAAGAGCATGCAGACCGGCGTAGTCTGATGGGAGATGGTCCCCAGAAGATGGCCATCCAGGGCATTTGCCCTGTGACAGGGTAGGGGAACGTGACCGATGCCCAACTGCAGCGCGAGGTTCTCATCGATGATGTTGACATCGGCACCAGAGTCAATGAATGTCGCGATGGTGTGGGAACCATCAGCTAACAGTAGTCGGGCATGGCACAAGGGTCTCTGATTGGGGAACAGTCGGGAGGTTTGGCTCACCCGTAAATTCCCCATTACTGGTGAGCTCTGCCCCTTTAACGGGCATCGAGCAACGAAATGACCTGACCCGCCACAGAACATACACAAGTTACCGCAGCGGCAGTGCTCCCGCTCCTCCGAGGTGAGGCTGGTGCGGCCCACCTGCATTGGCTCCGGCTCCTCCCGGTGTGGTCCCGCAGGTGTCCGGGACATCTCAGATGACGCTCTCTGATGCGTCGCTGAGCGGTGACTGGGCCCCGACTGTCGTCGCTCCTGTCTCCGGGCCAGCACGCGTTGATCCACCCGTGACACCAACTCGATGAGTCCGTCAAGCGAAGCGGGTAAATCGAACGGAACAAACTCGTCCTTGACGTAGTCGGCCAGACCCATGAGAAAAACGTCACATTGCGCGGCCGCGTTCCAGTCGCTCAGACGAGCTCGGGTTCGGAAGTCTATGGCGTACTCTATGACCGGACGGGTACCCTGACTCAATTTAGAAAGTCCCCCCGAGGAGTCAGGGCCCAGAGAAACGGTTCCGAATACCTTCCGTAGCTCCGCGGAAAAATCCCGGAAAGACGCACAAGCCGGCGTCTGTCGCTCCCACTCAGCTGTTCCCCACAGCCACGCTTTACCGGTCAGGTGGTTGACGGTAAATGCCACCCTCGCAGCCCCAGAGGCGAAGGTGTGCGGCTGCCGGGCGAACAGGATGGAACAGTTGGTGATGAAGGGGTTACAGGGGTTACACCCTCCGCATCTCCAGCATTGTTCTGTCACGGGTTAGGTTTGGACCCAAATGCTGCACACAGACACCAAAGGCAGATAGTGGTATTTTTTCCGATAAATATCACACAGACAGGGATAGGCAGAGACATAGTCGGGGACAGGCAGGTGATCAGAACCGGGGCTGGGTAGACGAACCAGGCAGGGGCAGGCAGAAGCGTAGTCAGGGACGGGCGGTAGATCAGGAACAGGGCGGCCAGACAGGGCGGGCAGGTCCAGGGCAGGCAGGGTTGGCAACGGGAATCAGTCCGGGTACGCTGGAGAGTCTGTGTCATCAGGTACAATCTGGCAAAGTATGAGTGTGCGGGGGTAGACTTAAATAGGCCGGTTAATTATCATGCACTGCAGGTGTGGGGGAAATGTAAATGCAGGTTGACGCTGCCCCTAGTGGAGGCAGGGTGAATAGCCATTGTGACAGTATTCAGATCAGCGAGAACAAATATGATGAGCCTTCCACTGGTGATGCTGAAATAACTCTTTGCATCAACCTAGCAGAAGCCAAATTTCAGGAATTTTTTTTAATTACTCGGAATTTTAACATCCACTTAGCCACACAAATGCTATTCCTGAATACCTTTGTCAGAACAAACATGGAATTGATCTACTACTGAAGGAAACAGAGTGGACAGCTGTTATTATGACTTGCTCTGCAGAATGCTTAAGAATGGATACATAAAAATAAAATAATGGATATATCAGGAAAGACGGAAAATATCTGTGTAAAAAAGATGACAAAGATAATAGTGACAAGAATGTGGACTTTCCCTAACGATACGCTAATGCTGATCTCCTTCGCATTTGCAAGACTATCTCAATAACAGATTTTACAGATAAAATACAGGCGAGATACCTAGCCCATGTCAGTCAACGAACAAACCTTAATACAGCCAAACAACTACTATTTAATGCTGATAAATACACCAGCCAACAAAAACACTAGAAAATAGAGTACTTAGTGGTCAGAGACTATCA
>JANIIK010002693.1:10000-13323 GCA_027704905.1 Muraenolepis orangiensis | reverse complement strand
TTAGTCCTGGAGGGAGACCCATGGTGGGCCAGGACCCAGCCTTACAGTGAGGTCCCCAAGCCCCTTAGTCCTGGAGGGAGACCCATGGTGGGCCAGGACCCAGCCTTACAGGGAGGTCCCCAAGCCCCTTAGTCCTGGAGGGAGACCCATGGTGGGCCAGGACCCAGCCTTACAGGGAGGTCCCCAAGCCCCTTAGTCCTGGAGGGAGACCCATGGTGGGACAGGACCCAGCCTTACAGGGAGGTCCCCAAGCCCCTTAGTCCTGGAGGGAGACCCATGGTGGGCCAGGACCCAGCCTTACAGGGAGGTCCCCAAGCCCCTTAGTCCTGGAGGGAGACCCATGGTGGGCCAGGACCCAGCCTTACAGTGAGGTCCCCAAGCCCCTTAGTCCTGGAGGGAGACCCATGGTGGGCCAGGACCCAGCCTTACAGGGAGCTCCCCAAGCCCCTTAGTCCTGGAGGGAGACCCATGGTGGGCCAGGACCCAGCCTTACAGGGAGGTCCCCAAGCCCCTTAGTCCTGGAGGGAGACCCATGGTGGGCCAGGACCCAGCCTTACAGTGAGGTCCCCAAGCCCCTTAGTCCTGGAGGGAGACCCATGGTGGGCCAGGACCCAGCCTTACAGGGAGGTCCTCAAGCCCCTTAGTCCTGGAGGGAGACCCATGGTGGGCCAGGACCCTGTCTTACAGTGAGGTCCCCAAGCCCCTTAGTCCTGGAGGGAGACCCATGGTGGGCCAGGACCCAGCCTTACAGGGAGGTCCCAAAGCCCCTTAGTCTTTGAGGGAGACCCATGGTGGGCCAGGACCCAGCCTTACAGTGAGGTCCCCAAGCCCCTTAGTCCTGGAGGGAGACCCATGGTGGGCCAGGACCCAGCCTTACAGGGAGGTCTTCAAGCCCCTTAGTCCTGGAGGGAGACCCATGGTAGGCCAGGACCCAGCCTTACAGTGAGGTCCCCAAGCCCCTTAGTCCTGGAGGGAGACCCATGGTGGGCCAGGACCCAGCCTTACAGGGAGGTCCCCAAGCCCCTTAGTCCTGGAGGGAGACCCATGGTGGGCCAGGACCCAGCCTTACAGGGAGGTCCTCAAGCCCCTTAGTCCTGGAGGGAGACCCATGGTGGGCCAGGACCCAGCCTTACAGGGAGGTCCCCAAGCCCCTTAGTCCTGGAGGGAGACCCATGGTGGGCCAGAGCCCAGCCTTACAGGGAGGTCCCCAAGCCCCTTAGTCCTGGAGGGAGACCCATGGTGGGTCTGGACCCAGCCTTACAGGGAGGTCCCCAAGCCCCTTAGTCCTGGAGGGAGACCCATGGTGGGCCAGAGCCCAGCCTTACAGTGAGGTCCCCAGGACACTGGGCCTTTTAATAGATATACATATACATATATATATGTGTATAGATATATCTATATATATATCTGTCTATATAGATACATATATATATATATATCTATATAGACATATATATCGATATATATATCTATATCTATAGATATAGATATAGATAAATAGATATATATTTATATATAGATATATATAGAGTGTGACCCGAGACCTGGGTCCAGCAGGGGGACCAGCAGGGGGACCCGGGTACAGCAGGGGGACCCGGATCCAGTAGTGGGACCTGGGGGGTCCAGCAGGGGGACCCGTGTCTAGCAGGGGGACCTGGGTCCAGCAGGGGGACCTGGGTCTAGCAGGGGGACCTTGGTCCAGCAGGGGGACCTGGATGGTCCAGCAGGGGGACCTGGGCCCAGCAGGTGGACCTGGGTCCAGTAGGAGGACCTGGGTCCAGTAGGGGGACCAGCAGGGGGACCTGGGTCTATCAGGGGGACCTGGGTCCAGCAGAGGGACCTGGAGGGTCCAGCAGGGGGACGCGGGTCCAGCAGGTGGATCCGGGTCTAGAAGGGGGACCAGGGTCCAGCAGGGAGACCAGGGTCAAGTAGTGGGACCTGGGTCCAGGAGGGGGACCCGGATCCAGTAGTGGGACCCGGGTGGTCCAGCAGGGGGACCTGGGGGGTCCAGCAGGTGGATCTGGGGCGTCCAGCAGGGGAACCTGGGTCCAGTAAGGGGACCCGGATCTGGCAGGTGGATCTGGGGGGTCCAGCAGGGGAACCCGGTTCCAGTAGTTTGACCCGGGTCCAGCAGGGGGACCCGGGTCCAGCAAGGGGACCAGGGTCTAGTAGGGGGACCCGGGTCCAGCAGGGGGATCCAGGTCCAGCATGGGGACCTGGGTCCAGCAGGGGGACCTGGAGGGTCCAGCAGGCGGACCCGGGTCCAGCAGGGGGACCCGGGTCCAGCAGGGGGATCCGGGTCCAGCAGGGGGACCCGGGTCCAGTAGGAGGACCCGGGTCTAGGGGGACCCGGGTCCAGCAGGGGGACCCGGGTCCAGCAGGGGGATCCAGGTCTAGCAGGGGGACCCGGGTCCAGCAGGGGGACCCGGGTCCAGTATTTGGACCTGGGTCCAGCAGAGGGACCCGGGTCCAGTAGTTGTACCAGGTGGTCCAGCAAGGGGACCTGGGGGGTCCAGCAGGTGGATCTGGGGGGTCCAGCAGGGCGACCTGGGGGGTCCAGCAGGGCGACCTGGGGGGTCCAGCAGGGCGACCTGGGTTCCCCTACTGGACCCAGGTCCTCCTCAGGCCCGCCCCTCAGGCCCGCTCCTCAGGCCCGCTCCTATGGCCCGCTCCTCGGCCCGCTCCTCAGGCCAGCTCCTCAGGCCCGCTCCTCAGGCCCGTTCCTCAGGCCCACTCCTCAGGCCCGCTCCTCAGGCCCGCTCCTCGGCCCGCTCCTCAGGCCAGCTCCTCAGGCCCGCTCCTCAGGCCCGCTCCTCAGGCCCGCTCCTCGGCCCACTCCTCGTCCCGCTCCTCGGCCCGCTCCTCAGGCCCTCTCCTCAGGCCCGCTCCTCAGGCCCGCTCCTCAGGCCCGCTCCTCGGCCCGCTCCTCGTCCCGCTCCTCGGCCCCAGGATGAGACCGAACCAAATGTTCCTCCGCCCCGCAAGCCAAACACTTCATAGTTGCAAAAGTTGCAAACACAATACAACTGAAACCGTCAATTTAAAACTGAAAGAGAGAGAGAGTAAAAGAGAGAGAGAGAGAGAAGGAGGATAAAGAGAGAGTGAGAGAGAGTGAGAGAGAGAGAGAGAGAGAGAGAGAGAGAGAGAGAGAGAGAGAGAGAGAGAGAGAGAGAGAGAGAGAGAGAGAGAGGGGGGAGAAAGAGTGAGAGAGAGAGAGAGAGAGAGAGAGAGAGAGAGAGAGAGAGAGAGAGAGAGAGAGAGAGAGAGAGAGAGAGAGAGAAGGGGGATAAAGAGAGAGAGAGGAGGGGGGAGAAAGAGAGAGA
>JANIIK010002693.1:0-5000 GCA_027704905.1 Muraenolepis orangiensis | reverse complement strand
TATTACTTTAGAACATTCATACTTGCGGGGGGAATGTGGAGTATTCCATTGAACTTGTTATTGCATATTGCAAATAAAAACATCTATAATCTTGAATCTTGAGTCTTGATTGTTATGATTACTAGAAGAGTCCAGAAGTCCAGCAAAAGTATGACAACCCCAATATATCGGGTACAAAAGGATAATGTGAAAGGATGGAATACTCATGAATAAACATAAGTCATAATACTGTGGAGGAGGAAGGACTGACATCCAGGAGGATAAGAGCTGTATTAGGAGGGACCAGGGGGACAGACAGGTGAGGGGTCGTAGGAGGAGGGACCAGGGGGACAGACAGGTGAGGGGTCGTAGGAGGAGGCACCAGAGGGACAGACAGGTGAGGGGTCGTAGGAGGAGGGACCAGAGGGACAGACAGGTGAGGGGTCGTAGGAGGAGGCACCAGGGGACAGACAGGTGAGGGGTCGTAGGAGGAGGGACCAGGGGGACAGACAGGTGAGGGGTCGTAGGAGGAGGGACCAGGGGGACAGACAGGTGAGGGGTCGTAGGAGGAGGGACCAGGGGGACAGACAGGTGAGGGGTCTTAGGAGGAGGGACCAGGGACAGACAGGTGAGGGGTCGTGGGAGGAGGGACCAGGGGGACAGACAGGTGAGGGTCGTAGGAGGAGGCACCAGGGGGACAGACAGGTGAGGGGTCGTAGGAGGAGGGACCAGGGGGACAGACAAGTGAGGGGTCGTAGGAGGAGGGACCAGGGGACAGACAGGTGAGGGGTCGTAGGAGGAGGGACTAGGGGACAGACAGGTGAGGGGTCATAGGAGGAGGGACCAGGGGACAGACAGGTGAGGGGTCGTAGGAGGAGGGACCAGGGGGACAGACAGGTGAGGGGTCGTGGGAGGAGGGACCAGGGGACAGACAGGTGAGGGGTCGTAGGAGGAGGAACCAGGGGGACAGACAGGTGAGGGGTCGTAGGAGGAGGGACCATGGGACAGACAGGTGAGGGGTCATAGGAGGAGGGACCAGGGGGACAGACAGGTGAGGGGTCGTATCAGGAGGGACCAGGGGGACAGACAGGTGAAGGGTCGTGGGAGGAGGGACCAGGGGAACAGACAGGTGAGGGGTCGTAGGAGGAGGGACCAGGGGGACAGACAGGTGAGGGGTCGTAGGAGGAGGGACCAGGGGGACAGACAGGTGAGGGGTCGTATCAGGAGGGACCAGGGGGACAGACAGGTGAAGGGTCGTGGGAGGAGGGACCAGGGGGACAGACACATGAGTGTGTGTGTGTGTCCTTCAGTCTAGCCCGTCCTTGCTGGCACTGATGGGTTTGAGGGTCTCATTCCAGCCATCATTCTGCCCCTGCTTCTCACCATGGTAACCACACACACACACACACACTTTACCTGCGACTCACCATGTACACACACTTAAATGTAGACAAAAATGAGAACTCATGTGTTTTTGTATGAGACCAACAATGTTTCTAGTTGCTTTTCTTATTCTCTCTCTCTCGCTCTCGCTCTCTCTCTCGCTCTCCTCTCTCTAAATATTTATAAATGTGATGAAATGTGGACATACGGGCTACTTTTTAGAAGTAGTATTATGAATTAATTGATTCATGTCCGTTACAAGGATATGAACATTAAAGGTCAGATGATCTTGAGGTTGTTTTGTTGTCGTCAGGTTCTTGCAGCCGTTTGGGTTCCAAGGCGCCATCTAGCGGTCTCTGGGCGTCACTACAACGGAATGCTCTGTTTCCCCTTAATGGCTTCCCTTCTCTCCCCTGGTCCCCAGACCCGCGGTCGTGGAGCTTGTTCACCGGTGACATGCGCCGGCTGAGGAAGCGGGCGGCGGCTCCCCTCAGGAGGAGCCGGTGTTCCCGCGTGCCGCCCGTGCCGCTGCCCTGCGCCGCCCCGCCCCGCCGGTCCTCTCCGGGCGGGTCCTTCCCCATTCACACCGCCCTCTGAGGGCGGAAGGTCTCCGGAGGAACGGCTCTCGCTTCCTTCTGGAGAATCGGCGCGCCGGGATAGCTCGGTCCGTCGGGGGGAGGGGAACCGGAAGGTCGCCGGTTCGAGTCCCCCCCCGAAACACCCGGCCGCACCCGCCGAGGTGCCTCGAGCGAGGCACCGGACCCCTCCCCTGCACACACACACACACACACACACACACACACACACACACACACACACACACACACACACACACACACACACACACACACACACACACACACACACACACAGGGACACACATACATATATATATCAGGGTTTCCGCTAGGATTTTTTCTTGCCGGTCAAGTGTCCGGACAGATTTTATTTTACCGGACAAATTCTAAACTTAGCGGTCATGTTTCGATCGAGAGCCGGTTGTCGTGATGGAGAAGTCCAACGGGGGCTGCTCTCAGTTTAGTATGAGCATTATTACCGGACATTTTGACAGGCAGCTTTTTAAATTACCGGTTTTTTACCCGCTAAAAACCGGTAAATACCGGCTAACGGAAACCCTGATATATATATCTATATATTTATAGATATAGATATCTATATCGATACATATAGATATACATATATCTATATCGATACATATAGATATAGATATACATATATCTATATCTATATATGTATCTATAGATATCTATATATCTATAGATATCTATATATATGTATATATTAGAGGTGGGACGATCGATCGGCTTGCGATCATTATCGGCCGATTTTGAAGAAAAATGCGCAATCGGAGAATGCCGATCTTGCTTTAATGTTGCTGATTTCATAGCCGATCCTGCACGTGAGAAACACGTGAGCTCATCTCTTTACCAGCGAGTAAAACACGTGGGGCCCCGCCTCTTTTCTAAACCGAGCGATACTCGCCCTGCCTCAATGTCAGCGGTGTCTGCAGTGTGGAGTTTCTTCAAAGTGTGTGATACAGATGTAACATTTGCCATCTGTAATGTGTGCAAAGAGAAAATATCTCGTGGAGGAAGCAAGGTAAAACATTTCAACACAAATTGAATAATACACCTGAAAACCCATCACCCAGCGCAGCATGGCGAGTTTGTTAAACTGACCGCGGAGAACGAGAACCCCAGGAATGCATGATGGATGAAACTGTTCTATAATACAGTGGTTCCCACCCTTTTTTGTGCCACGGACCGGCAGATACATGAAAAAAAATCTCGCGGACCAGTTGTCAATTTTCGCGGACCGGTTGTCAAAGTGTGTGTCAACACACACCCCTAACAAAACGGCAGGGCTCGATTTCAGTATAAACGCGCATGTACGCGCAGCGCCCGTAACACAAACCCCGGCTCGTTCACGACCGACACGTCACTAGCGCGTAGTCTCTTTAGTAGCGCGTGCAACTGAAAGTCTCTCGTTATGCCGCCGATATATATTTAATCTATATATATAGATTATATCGCTATATAATCGATATATATAGATTATACTATATATATCATCTCTATATATAGATTATACCACCCGCCGTTCACCTATACTCAAATGATTTGAGTCAAATATGATGATAAACACACAGCTGTTTGGCGGCCCGGCAGTAACACCTCCACGGCCCGGTACCGGTCCGCGGCCCGGCGTTTGGGAACCCCTGCTATAATAGACTGCTATAGCAGCAATACACTGTAGACCGCTATAGCTGCAAAAAATATTTAAAATCGGTGATCGGTGATCGGTGGGGCAGATATTTCTCATTGTGATCGTGATCGGTGATCGGTGGCAAAAAACGTGATCGTCCCATCCCTAGTATTAGTATAAGTAGTGTTAGTATTAGTAGTAGTAGTTTAAGTAGTAGTAGTAGTAATAGTTGTAGTGGAGTAGTTGTAGTAGTAGCAGTAGTAGTAGTTGTAGTGGTAGTTGTAGTAGTAGTACTATTATAAGTAGTGTTAATAGTAGTAGTAGTATTAGTAATAGTAGTAGTAGTAGTAGTTTAAGTAGTAGTAGTAATAGTTGTAGTAGTAGCAGCAGTAGTAGTTGTAGTAGTAGTACTATTATAAGTAGTGTTAATAGTATTAGTAGTATTAGTAATAATAGTAGTAGTTTAAGTAGTAGTAATAATAGTTGTAGTAGTAGCAGTAGTAGTAGTTGTAGTAGTAGTACTATTATAAGTAGTGTTAATAGTATTAGTAGTATTAGTAATTGTAGTAGTAGTAGTTGTTAGTAGTTGTAGTTGTACTTGTTAGTAGAAGTAGTATTAGTATACGTAGTGTTAGTAGAAGTAGTAATCGTAGTAGTAGCAGTAGTAGTAGTAGCAGTAGTAGTAGTAGTAGTTGTAGTAGCAATATTAATAGTAGTAGTAGTATTGGTAATAGTTAGTAGTAGTATTATTAGTAGTAGTAGTAGTTTTTTGTTGTGACTCGACGTGGAGAGAGAGACAGTTCAAAGGAAAGCAGCCTGTAGAGAATGGACATGTACGTTGTACCATTTACGTCCTTACCTCCCGCTTATACTGCGTCTCTTACGGTTACCTTCTTCTACCGTGCTTACGGTAATATGGTAAGAGGAGAAGGTGACGTCACTACGCAGAGCACGGAACTCTGCGTCTCCAGTGTCAACAAGAACGTGTGTGTGTGTGTGTGTGTGTGTGTGTGTTCATGTGAGACAACTCGATAAATAAGTATGACGTGTATTTTCGTGTGTTAGGCAACAAAGCGCTGAGTTAAACAACCCTCATCACAGCCTTTGTCCAACTAAGCGGTGGACAGCGTTCTAAGGTGAGTAGTGAGTGTTGACCAAGGGCTTCAAAGAGTTAGTTCTGCACCAGGGAGCCTGTTCCAACGGACACACTTTGATGGTGGACCATTGTTAAGTTCATGTAGTATTAGATGTGTATTATATGTTTATATCAAGCCCTACGCTACTCCATCACTCATATAGATAGAGATATATACACATATAGGAACATTACAACCACTTTAAACTGTTGTCTAAACACTTTAATACGTTTTAAAAATATATTTTTTTAACTTGACTTCCCTCACTATCTCTCT